>LPNX010719947.1:154482-167504 GCA_001517045.1 Pseudotsuga menziesii | reverse complement strand
AATGATACATCCATGTCATCACCTGAATTATCTGCTTCTCCTCCATCTTCATGTCTTTTTGAACTTCTCGTTCCTGTCTTTCCAACTTCATCCGGATGGACAATTTCAAGTGTCTTTGTGGCCCATTTAGGAATCTTTCGTGATGGTCTTGGTTGATCAGCTGGTGGTGCTTCATTTCCTTCAAGGTTGAGTCTTCCAAGTCTCTCAATCACATCATCCAGTTGAATCTCTTGTTTAGGTGAAGTAGCAGGAACTTCTTCATGCGGGGGAGTTGGTGCTTCATATGGAAATTCCAAAGGCTGATCTAGAATAGGAATCCCCCCTTCAAGGTTTGGAATTTCATATTCATTTTTAGAATATTTCTTTGGATGAGGATAATTTTCCAAATGATCAAGCTGTCTCTCAATGGACTAGTCATTTTTATTAGTCTCAAGAAAAATGACATCTCTGGAAATAACAAACTTCTTGTTTACCTCATCATACAGATGGTATGCCTTGGAGTTTTCTTCGTACCCCAGGAAAATGCATTTTTTGCTTCGAGCACCAATCTTGTTTCTTTGCTCCTTTGGAATCAAGGCATAACAGGTGGAACCAAAAAATCTGAGATGCCTGACTGAAGGGAGATGGCCAAACCACATTTCATGTGGAGTCTTGTTATCAAGAGCATTTGAGGGACTTCTGTTTCTCAAATAGGCTGCACATTTCACTGCATCACCCCAAAACATTAGTTTTACATTCTTAAAAAACATCATTGAGCGTACCATATTCATTATGGTTCTGTTCATTCTTTCTGCTACACCAATTTGTCGAGGATTGTAGGGAACTGTAGTATGATGTGCAATTCCATGTTGGCGAAGATAATCTTCAAAAGAATTTGAAGTGTATTCTTTCCCATTGTCAGTACGAAGTGTACCAATTTTAGATTGTGCTTGTTTTTCTATCAATGCATGAAAGTCCTTGAATGTTTGAAATGCTTCTAATTTTGTCTTTAATGAGTCAATCCAGCACATTCTTGAGTAGTCATCAACAAAGGTCATAAAATACTTATTCCCATTGGCAGAAGGAGTTGGCATTGGGCCACATAAATCAGAATGCACTAATTCTAATTTCCTACTTGCTCTGAAATTAGATTCATGGAATGGCAGCTTACTGTGTTTCCCTAATATACATGCATCACATTTGCTCTTCTCTTTGGGAATGGTAGGAAAACCAAATACACCATTCTTTCTCAACAAACGAAGACTGTTATAATTCAAATGACCAAATCTTGCATGCCACAATAAGCTAGATGACAAATTACCTTCTCCATGCTGAGAGAGGTAGGCATAGTTCTGAACCCTTGCAGATGAACCCTTTAGCTTTAGCAGCTTCCCATCTTCGTATCCAGTCATGATGACTTGGTTGTCAGAGGACTTTCTTATTTCTACGATTCCATCAAACATGTGGATGGAATGGCCTTGCCGTCGAATCTACACCAAGGACAGCAGGCTTTTCTGCAACTCTGGAAGATAAAGAACATTCAACAAGAAATCAGGGAATCCAGGCATCTTCAGCCGAATGGTGCCCATTCCCTTTGGTTTAAGACTTGACTTATCTGCAAAGTAAACTATGCCATTTATTGTTTCATTAAGTTCTTCAAAACAGTCTTTTCTAAAATTCATGTGTGATGTTGCACCAGTATCAAGTAGCCAACAATCTGTGTAAGATGAAAGTGAAGTCATTTCATTAATACCAAGATTACAATGTGCAACAATACAATGAGCATAATCTGAAGATTTACTAGCATCTTGGTTCTTATTGTCATCTTTCTTCTGGTTATGTCTGTCTTTGATGGATTTCCATGAAGCCCAACACTGATCTGCTGTGTGTCCAATCTTTCCACAACGCTTGCACTTCAAATCTGATCTTTTGCTGGAGTTGTTTCTGCCTCCTCTACCTCTGAAGTTTCTTCTTCCTTTGCCTCTCCTGCTGCTTTCTCCTTTGGGATGATCTTTGGATTGGTCTTTGGTGTGGTTCTTTGCTTTTTGAGCAAAGCAAAGTGATTCTCCAGAATGCTCGGTTGTCTTCTTACCAAAAGCTTTCTCTCTGACAGCTATCTTCTCTACCAGGGTGTCAAATGTCAGTGATTTGAACTTGTCACTTGCTTGCAACGACTCAAGATAGTTGGAGTGAGAAGGATACAAATATTTTACAAATGCTGCAAGGGGAAGATCTGGTTTCATACCAGAGGCTTGAATCTTGTGCATGATAGCTTTGATTTCAGAGGCAACTAACATGGGATCATTGTCTTTTACTTCTAAACTGAATAGTTTTAGCATTAGTTGAATAACTTCCATTTCAGAGTGTGAATCATACAGATCTTTTAACATTTTTAGTGCTTCAAAACATGATTTTGTAGGCAATATGTGCTGGCTCACCTCTTCACTGACTGTGGCAGTGATTACCGCTAAAGCTTTCTTGTCTTTTGTTTTCTAAATGGCCTTCTCTTTCTCGGATTCTGGAGGTCCTGGGTCTCTGGTTATGGGCTTTCCAGCTTTTGTCTCTATTGTGGTGCCTTCGCAAATACCGTCCCAAAGGTCATTGTAGATGAAGGCAGATTTGATCTTCCTCCACCATTCTGGATAAGTGTCTTTTCCAGTGAGAGTGGCACCAACTACAGATGCTATAGATTGCATCTTCTGTGATGAATCTTGCAACTTATAGAAAGCTTTGAAAATTTATAGGATACAGGCTTGAGTTCTTGGTCTTTTACAAGTCAGAACCATAATGAATATGGTACGCTCAATGATGTTTTTTAAGAATGTAAAACTAATGTTTTGGGGTGATGGAGTGAAATGTGCAGCCTATTTGAGAAACAGAAGTCCGTCAAATGCTCTTGATAACAAGACTCCACATGAAATGTGGTTTGGCCATCTCCCTTCAGTCACTAATGTTCAAAGGAATTACAACAGCATATCACAGCTTCAATCAACACAGTCACGCTTCACGCAGTTTCACATTCTCCAAGTAGTCTTCAACAAAACAATGATCTCATATCCAAATGAAACAGATCTAGGTCTCGATGTATTCAAGATGCATCTCCACATAGATGAATACAATCGCAATCTTGAATCTCACATTCACCTCACGTGGAGTCTACAATTTCAATCGCAGACAGCCTACGCTTCGTCTGAACGCAAAGAGGACCAAGGACCAGGTGACATAGAGAGAGATACCAATAGGTTTGAGCTAGGGTTCACACTTAAAATTCAACGCAACACTAAAAGAAAGACGAGACATGAGGAATGAAGAGTGCAGCGCAAAATTTAGGGTTACACTAATACGACAGAGGAGAGGTATCGCCAGGTTGAAATAGCACAAACTACGCAGATATGCAGACCTAAGGATAGTCTGCAAAATGCAAGCAGGTAGAATGGCAGGAATTAAAATGCTTGAGACAGATTCACCAGGTGAATGGAAAATGCTACAATATGCAGTAGTATACAATAGATTGGAGAGAGTCCATGCCCAGGAGACCCTTAAAGGATTAGGGTTAATAATATCGTTCTATACCTCAATGCACAAAAGAATACACTCAACAGAACTCTCAAACTTTCCTCAACCGAGATTGGACCATGCATGAGAACGCATACAATGAATGCACGCAGACTAGCAGGACTGGCGGTGAGCAGAAAAATAACGCACAAAATTATGGCACTCTGGTTGTAGGAGAGACGCAGAGGCAAACTGACAAATTGCAAGCAGCCTGAAACAAATTGGCAGAGGTCAGAATGGAGGTCTAGTAGGTAGAATGCCAGGACTGAAATGCAGCCAGGAGTTATGGCAGGTGGTGCTCTGATACCACTGTCAGGTAGAATAAATCCTGAATTCATTTATTCCATTGCAAAATCATTTATTTATACATTACATATGTTGGTTGAGTTTCATCTTCTGACCAGCCTTTTCAGCTTCCTACATAACTATTCATTTTCCTTTATTTATTTACAAAATATAATCCCGATGGATTATATTCCAACACTAGTTAAGAGGGAGTGTTGATGTAATTATAACTTCGGAATGTATTCACTTGTATTTCTTATCTATTGTAACCCGATGTTCATTTCAGGATGTATTGTAATGTATTTGAGTCATGTCATACCCTGATGTTTATTCCGGGAAGTTTCTATAATGAGAAAGTCATGTCAAGTCATTGTGGGTAACACTCCTATTGGTCAAGGGTTAAAGTCCCCAGAGTTGCGGGGCCCTTAGGTTATTAGACTATCCTAGTGAAGTCGACCCTAGGAGATTCATTGTAAGTCGGGGCAATAGTCCCCACCATTGTGTTACCCTCCTATTGGTCAGAGGAGGCAAAGTCCCCACAAGTGGTGGGGCACTAGGGTTATTAGACACTCCTAGAGATGTCGGCTCTAGTAAGTAATTGTTAAGTGAGGCCGACATGTTGGAGTGCACTTCAAGTGAACAGAAGAATATAAATAGAGAGTGAGAGCCTCTCTATTTATCACTTGAAACACACATCACTCACTCACTCAAGTGTGGCGCATTAGTGAGGAAGGAAATACACTGGGACGAGATAAGAAGAAGACTATTGCTGTCGGGAGTGCATCTTACTGTTTTGGGCTTTTACTGTTTTGGTGCTGATTCTATCTCTGAGGAAGTTGCGGGGTTTTCTCCTTTATGGTTTCCCCGAGGAAAACTCTTTGTGTCTCTTGTCTCTTGTGATGTGCTTATGTTTTATTGCTGTGCTTGTTATTCTCTCAGTGAAAAGATCCTAAGATCATAATGCTAGCTTATATGATGAAAAACTAACATATGCTAGGTTAATTATGGATTCATACTGTGAATTAAGGTTTTTCCCATGTACAAAGATTGCATTTATAACATCGAAATATTATAGATCTAAACCATAAACCAACATTATTAGATCAATCGATAATCCAAGTTTGAAATGCATAAATAAAAGAAGATTTACATAAATTGGCACATTCAGGAAAATACATAGTAGAATATCCAATCAGTTACAACAACAGAGGATTCAATTCATTAGATACATACACCTCAATTCCAAATAATTCAAGTATCGATTCCGAAACCATTAATATATTTACAACAGTCAGAACTAAGTAATTTTACTCATAACAAAATATTAATCCCTACAGTAATAACATTGTACATATCTAAAATACTTCAGAGAAACAAGGATATTTGTTCTACAGAAATGCATAATCCTACTACCTGGAGATATAACTGTACATAGCCTTTTCACATACACAACCTACTATAACTAGAATTAGTGATAATAAAAACAGAGTAGGAGCCTGGTACCAATGCTGGGAAAACAAAAGTGGAGAAGTTGTTCCTCCCAACCAACTCCCAGAGCAGCCAAATTACTTGCTCCAGAACCCTCAAGCCTATTCGTTAAACCACAAGAGAAAAATATCTTAATGTGTCATCTCTTCCATTACACAGATGTTAATTCCCGTCCAATGCTAGCCTCCTGCTTCTCATGGACATACTATTAAATAGTATTTTTCGTAGGACTTGGTCATTTATGAGCCTCCTGCTCTTTAGCAACTCAAGTACACACCTGATTTTTGGGGATGATGCCTCCTGGATCTCGATTTATCACTCGGTGGTCTCTGCCACTTGTCGTGTCCCTCTTGTGGGTCTATTGAGGCCTAGAAAATCGCAGGCAACAACAGTTAGGGATTCTCCCCAATAACGTTCCCAACTAGCCCGTTATTGTTTGGTATGGGGAATCCGTTCGGTTTACGGTTCGACTACCATAGGTCAAGTAACAAAATAAAAGGTTTTATCGGTTATGGCCCGGTCCACCGTGTGTATTTTTTGTTTTTTTTGTTTAAGTATGATGCGTAAGTACCTATCTAAAATGCAGATTGACAGAGATAACGAGGAGCGGTCACAATGTGATGTGTAGGTTCTTACCTCTCGTCTTAACTCTCTCACATCTAAATCACACATAGCAAGAAAATAAAACTAACTATCTAACCTATCCCTAGGGAGAAAGATGATCATTTATCAATGAGTAATGTATTTCTGCGCATGCATTAAGAAAAATCACAGATAGTTGTTATTTATTTCAAAACACATGAACATTAATAGATATATGAACAACAAGATAGCTTATTGTTTATGAAAATCCTTCATTACTCACAGTGGAAATTTCATAGAATAAACTAGAGTGCATTCATAACAAGAACATAGGTTCAAAGAGTTAGAACGATCTCACAGTTAATGGACACAAGCTGAAAACGAAATAGTTCACATTCAACAGAACCATAGCACAACATTTGAAACATCCCACCAAGATTTCTCCAACAGGAAACCTGTAATTCTTTATTTCAAAAGGAAATAGTTCTTCTTACAACATACTCTCACAAATCTATCTTGGAAAAAGTCCCTTATTCATCTAACTCTCCTATATTTATACAAAACAGCAAAACCTTTGGGCTGCCCCTGTGACCTTTGCGCTCCCCCCTAACCGTTTAATCTCACAATTTTGTCTTTTAGTGAGTGTTGTATGACATGTTACATTAAATTAAAATTTAATAGCACTTTTATAAAAAGGGACCAGCTTGGTCGCTGATGAACTTTTCCCAAGCCTGGGCCTCTGCTGCTATTATTTATGCTCAATAATCCGTTGGTATTTTTTAGATCTTGTTGATCTCAGACCTTCACTTTCTTCTTCTTTTCTCTATCTCTGCTTCTTCATTCTTCAGCCTCTTCCTTCCTTGTTGTCTCCTTCAGCCATCCCTCTTCTGCTTTGTCTATTACACATATCTTCTTTGCAGCAACAATCACCCTGTCATAAACATAACACAAACTGTATCAGTCTATTTACCTCCTCCATATGCATTCTGTAAAATGAACTATACACAGTATTAATGCATGAACAGAAAGAATGACAAGGCAAAGAAAATCCTACAAGTTTGTGCTTAAACCCCTGTCTGTAACCAAAATGACAACCTTGATAGAAAAGACTCTTCATCTGAATCTGGGTCACATCTGAACTAACTCAAAATCCTATGATAAAAGCATGAACCACATCATTGTAACTGCCAATCCTCAAAACACTGAACCCTGACTGCACTCTTCATCTCAGAAAAAACCCCGACTCAACCAAAAACCACGGAAAACCTCCACCAGCACACAAAAACAACGGGAAGACCCTATCGGCAGTCGAAAGCAAAAGACACTAAGCATCAGGCAAATGATCCACTAAACAACCGCAATGGCGGGTAGCATAAAGACTACGGGTTCCGCGACAAAAATAACGTCGGCGATTAGAGGTTCTCAAAGCTACGTATCGGTGGCTCGAGACACAAATCAATCCGCAGTATCGGTGAGACAAGCTGAATTTTTTCGCAATGTTGACGAAATAAAGCACTAAACACTGCCGATAGTCATCCATCTCAGATTGGAACCACTACCCACTAAACACATCGGCATCAGCGAGCGGAAGGACTATATGTCGGACAGTTAGTTCACTAAGCATCCGCAATGGTGGAAGACATACAGACTAAAGGTTCCGCAGTCAACATGAAACCATCGGAAATCATAAGCTTTAACTACTAAATATCGGAGACTCAAAGCTCAAAGGTGCCGCTGTGTCGGAAACACAAAGGACTAGTCCTCTGATCAATTGTCAAACATCACTCCGATAGCGATAAAACAAAATCAAGTCAAAGGTTTAAACAGTAAAATCACGAGGAGCAACAGGCCACGGATCGGCGAGAATAAGGACTATCCATCGGCGGCATAGAGGACTAATGCCCCGATTCCTTCATTAATTCACCTCCGATAGTGATAAAACCAAACCATCAAAAAATCAAAAAAGTTAAGCGCTCGAATAAAACTAAAGACATTCGGCTGGGTGATGGTGATACTAGCTTGTTTAAACTCCAAAACAATGGAAATAAAATAGTTAACGAATCATTCGACTTCCGATAGTGATAAAGGAAATCAAGTCAATGAAAAATTAAAACGTTAAGTGCTGATCCAGGAGGATCCAAGAAGGCAAAATTTTTGAAGCCCTCCAATATTAGCAAAACTAGCACTAGATCGAAGGGCTCGTCGATACGATTCCAATGGTGTTTGTTTCACCTCAAACGGACTCTGTATGAGAAAGTTACCGCGTTCTGTTCTATAAGGTCAACAGGCAAATTTGGCAAAAAGAGGTGCCACATGGCACCACTGACAAGGTGACACGTGGCATCCACACTGTACAAACATTATGACATGGCATGGTTATGTGGCATGATGATGTGGCATGCTGACATGGCATGATGATGTGGCATGATGACATGGCATGGTGATGTGGCATGGTGACATGGCATGATGACTAGCATGCATGCATTTGTGCTTGAAATGAGTTTTAGGACATTCATGCATTTACTCATGAGAAATTGTAAAATGATTAATATTTGAAGTGAGTGGAAAAATTACTCACATATTACTCATTTTATTCCTTGAGTTGTTATGAAGTTAATGCATGGTTGTAACCAAAAAAAAACATGCCATATTTGTAAAGAAGTTGTAACAAGTTAGTTTATTGTTTAATAAAAAGCCCAACCATATGAAAACCAACTTGGGGAAGTTGTAACCAAGGCCAAGATAGGCAAATTAGTTGCAACCAAAGGAATCCATGAGAGTCATGTGAAGAAGGGAAAGACAACCTATATAAACCCATTCAATTGCCATTTCCCACTCATGCTTTGGAGTGGAGACTGTGTAGCTAAAGGAGAGAAGGGAGATTGCGTAGCTCTGTAGGAGGAAGGTACAAGTGTTTATACTCGTTTTACACCGTATTCAGGCTTCGGAGTTGCTGGAAGTAGTCTTGTTGTGTTTTGGGCAGCGGTTCTCTTCCTGAACATTGTCGCCAAGGTATCATTGTATCATCGCCATGTATTTTGCCTTATGCTGAGATTATAGATCGGCCCTCCTATTGAGAAGCAGGCCCGGAGACATAGTCCATCCTGGACAAACTCCGTTATCATCTTATTGTCTTTATGTGTGTGTTGTCTATTCTATTTGGTTCTCTTCTTATGGATTTGTGAGCTTCGTTCATGCTCTTTATGCAATTCATGTTAACGTCATAGAGTAGCAAAGATCTTGTTTCTGGATCATGTGGTATCAGAGCAGGACTATTTGACGTTGGATTGTGAGTGTGGATGCTCACGAGGGCTAAACTGCAAGCTGGTGAGGGGACATTAGATCCTTACAATTCCGAGATCGGACGTGCACACCGAAGGAGGAAGATGGATGCTAATGATGCCCACACCAAGATGGAGGCAAACTTTCACAAGGTCTTCTATATGATGGCCGACAAAGTAGACAAGTTGTTTGCAGACTATGAAGAACGCATGGCAAAAGAAAGAAAAGGCAGTGAAGAAAAGAAGGAAGACAAAGAAGTGAAGGACAAAGGCAACACTTCAGTTAACCATGGAGGAGGTGGCGAAGAGCCTCCTGAGCCTCCCTCTTCACCTTCAACTTCAAGCACAAGTTCAAGTGCTTCTTCCTCATCTCATTCTCAGCATTCCAAGGTTCCTCACAAAGAGCCTCAAAAGAAGCCCTTATTGAAGCTTGATGTGAAGTTTGATTTTCCCATGTTCAATGGGGAATCGAATGCAGAGAAGTTGAACAATTGGATAAGGCAAATTGAGGTCTATTACCGAGTCCAGCAGATCAAAGAAGAAGATGTGAAGATTCAGTTGGCTTCACTTCAGCTGACAGGGACCGCACTTGTATGGTGGGAAAGCAAGCTTCAGCAAGGTAGCAAACAAATGGGTAATCTTCTTTCATCGTGGTCTGCTTTCATTTCTGCTTTACGTAAGCAATTTTATCCGTTGGGTTATGTTCAAAAGGCTATGATGGATTGGCAAAGTTTTAGACAAGGCAAGGGTCAGAGTGTTCAGAATTTTACTGAAGAATTTAGAAAGAAAGCTCTAGAGTTGAATATTTCTTTAGATTCTCCTAACACTCTTTTGAAGTACATTGGTGCTCTCATCATTATCTACGCCATACTTTGCTGTTGTTGAATCCTACTAGTGTGGATGAAGAAAGTGTTCAGGCTACTCATCTTGAGAGCAGGGGGAATCATTTGCAAGAAGACCATCAGAAGGAGCCTTTCAAGCACAACAACGACCACAAATTCAAGAAAAAAGACAAGAGCAAGAAGACAGCTACTGCCAAGAAGGAAGGAGGAAAGCTCCATTGCAACCATTGCGACACTGATGGGCATGATGAAGAAAGTTGTTGGAAGTTGCATCCTGAATAGAGGCCAAAGAATTATGGAAGCAAAAATAAGAAAAAGACCGTTGCAACAGCGCAATGAGATTTGGGTTCCGACTTAGGTGACGAAACCATGATTACAGCCGTGGGAATGCAAGGTAACAAAACTCCTCATGCTGGTTCAAGTTCTACTCATGTTTCTAAAGAAAATGATAAAAGAAGAAGTGAGTTGTTTCACATTAGAGTTGTGTCTAAGCATACAAAGATTGAAACATTATTTGATCTGGGTTCTCAAGTAAATTTGATCTCAGAATCAGTTGTTAAGAAGTTGGGCATACAGACTAAACCTCACCCCAAGCCTTATCCTCTTGGATGGGTATGTAATAATGCTAAGCTACATGTGACTAAGCAATGCAGATTAAGGTTTTCTATTGCTTCAAAGTTGATCGATGAGGTGGAATTAGATGTTGTTCCTCTTGACATCTGCGGTATCGTATTGGGAAGCCCATACTTGTATGATTGAAAAGCAGTATTCTTCCGTCATGAGAACAAGTACCATCTCACCAAAAATGGGGTGGAGTACATTGTGAGAGCTCACAGTATGGAGGCTAACACCTCTCTTGTTAGTGCAGGACAGATGAAGAGACTCATCAACACTAATAAGAGATACATGCTCATGGTTGTGAGAGCAAAAGATGCTGAAGCATCCGATGCTTTCAAAGGTTGTGATCATTCTCATAAAAAGGCTATGATTGATATTATGGCTAACTATGATGAAATATTTCAGGAACCTACAGGTTTGCCTCCCAAAAGGGAGATTCAGCATGAGATTCATCTCCAGCAGGATGCCCCTCTTCCTAATGTGGGCATGTACAGGTTGTCCGCAGTTACCAAGTACAAAAAGGGTACTAGTAACAAAGTGGAAGATATGCTTTCTAGTCCTCCTATTGTTGCATCTATTGTCTTGAAAAATGCTTCTTTATCCCATGAAAGTTATATTGAGCAGTATGCTACTAATGATGATTTCAAGGAGATTTATGAGAAGCTAACCAATGGCACACAGGTGGAAGAATACTATTTGCAGGGAAAGTTTCTCTATCATTTGGGCAAGTTATGTGTTCCTATCAGTGAAAGAGTCCATGTAATACGAGAAGCTCATACTTCTCTTGTATCAGGGCATTTTGGGGTAGGTAAGACTTTGGCTCATTTGCAAAGACTTGTGTATTGGCCTCACATGAAAGACATTGTAACAAAATATGTAAAGGGGCGTGTGATGTGCTCCACTTGTAAGCCCACTAATAGAAAATTAGGGTTGTACTCACCACTTCCTGTTCCTTCCCATCCTTGGGGAAGCATTTCCATGGATTTTGTGGGGGGTTTGCCTATGTCTAGGAGGGGTCATGACTACTTGTATGTGGTCGTGGATAGATTTAGAAAGATGTGTATTCTTATGCCATGTAAAAAGCAGGTCATTGCAGAGCAGGATGCTTCTCTTTTCTTTCAGCATGTATGGGTTCACTTTGGACTTCCTATGTCCATTATCTCGGATCGGGACTCTCGATTCCTTGGAGAGTTTTGGACAAAATTATGGTGTATGATGGACACCAAGCTGAAGAGGAGCACTGCTTTCCATCCACAGACCGACGGACAGACAGAGGTAGTCAATCGGACAGTTGTCCATTTTCTTCGAGGCTATTGCAACAAGCATCCTAAGTTATGGGATGAACAGATCCAGTATGTGTAGCATACCTACAACAGGGCTATGCATTCTTCCACTCAGAGCTCGCCATTTGAGACATGCTTTGGGTACTTGCCAAAGACCCCATTGGACTTAACTTATGGGAGAGAGGCTGAGTCAAGCGCTTCCAAGGATGAATACAAAGCCCGCAGGTTCATTCAGAGAGTTCAACAGGTACACCAAGCAGTGCAAGAGCAGTTGGAGAAGAGTCAAGCCCAGTAAAAGGCTCGCCATGACAAGCATAGAGTTGATCATCAGTTTCAGGTGGGAGATCAAGTATGGCTTCACATCAGCAAGGAGAGGATGAAAGGAGAAGGCAAGAAGCTCAAGCCTATTAGATATGGTCCCTTCACCATCTTGGAGAAGATTGGGACGAATGATTTTCGCTTAGAGCTACCGCCATACATGCAGATCTACTCAGTGGTGAATGTGGAGAACTTGAAACTCTATGAGCCTCCCATGATCATGGATGAAAGGGAGAATGTCTCATTTCCATCAGTTGATGAATTTTCTCCTGAGTACATGGATGAGCTAAAGGAAGATGTCATCTTGGACAGAAGGACAAGGACTTCTCGTAGAGGTGATGTTAATTATCTTCGAGTGGGCATCAAAGGCACTCATCCAAGCAAATCCAAGTGGATCGAGAAGGGGAAAGTGAGGGAGCAATTCCCTCACCTACCAGTTGATTAGTAAAGGCTTTTGGAGGCCAAAAGCTTCTCAGTGGGGAGGAATGATCCAGGAGGATCCAAGAAGGCAAAATTTTTGAATTCCTCCAATCTTAGAAAAACTAGCACTAGATCGAAGGGCTCGTCGATACGATTCCAACGGCGTTGGTTTCACCTCAAACGGACTCTGTATGAGAAATTTATCGCGTTTTGTTCTATAAGGTTAACAGGCAAATTTGGCAAAAAGAGGTGCCACGTGGCACCACTGACAAGGTGACACGTGGCATCCGTACTATACAAACATGATGACATGGCATGGTGATGTGGCATGATGACATGGCATGCTGACATGGCATGATGATGTGGCATGC
>LPNX010719947.1:42610-154280 GCA_001517045.1 Pseudotsuga menziesii | reverse complement strand
TTTGGAGTGGAGACTTTGTAGCTAAAGGAGAGAAGGGAGATTGCGTAGCTCTGCAGGAGGAAGGTACGAGTGTTTATACTCGTTTTACACCATCTTCAGACTTCGGAGTTGTTGGAAGCAGTCTTGTTGTGTTTTGGGCAGCGGTTCTCTTCCTGAACATTGTCGCCAAGGTATCATTGTATCATTGCCATGTATTTTTCCTTATGCTGAGATTATAGATCGGCCCTCCTATTGAGAAGCAGGCCCAGAGACGTAGTCCATCCTGGACGAACTCCATTATCAACTTGTTGTCTTTATGTGTGTGTTGCCTATGCTATTTGGTTCTCTTCTTATGGATTTGTGAGCTTCATTCATGCTCTTTATGCAATTCATGTTAACATCATAGAGTAGCAAAGATCTTGTTTTTGGATCAAGTGCTCAAACGAATTTTGGCTGGGCGGTGGTAAAATTAGTTTGTTTAACCTCCGAAACAGAGGCAGCATAGAGAACTAAAGCCCCGACTCAATCTTCAATAAACTTCTGATAGTGATAAAACAAAATCATCAGGAGAGAAAATGTTAAGCTCTGAAAATAAACAAACTCCACAGTCTTCAAAAAATTAAAGTTTATAGCAGAGGAATGACAAATTTCAGGAAACCAAACAATCCCAGGCAAGATAAAGTCAAAAGGAGGGTCCAAAATTTGTAAAATTTGGGAAAAAGGTTGCAGCTGCAAGAATTGGGGACTACCTGGTGAACACAGATCTTTGGAAAACTTCTTCTTTGAGCAACAGACTGTTTTGACGATAAATACTAACATGCTGAATTCCTCTAGATGTCTAGATTTCCCAAATGACAGATGTATGTACTTTAATCATTGATGATAGTCCAATTTAGGGATAATGGGAGCCAAGATTTAAAAGTCTAGATAACTCTTTTGAGGCCAGGAATATGAATTTCATTTTTTACCTCTGTCTTCGGGTAGCTCCCAGCTTGGACATCACAGGATTGTAACATATGGTAAACAGAAATATTCGTTTGTTCCTCATTCCCATGCCATTTTGCACTTTTGTGCTTTTGGACATTTTTGTCCTTTTTGAGTACTCTTGCATGCCTTTCTTTTTGAATTTTTATTCAGGCTCCTCTATCCATAGTGTCCTTTTGTGTGAGAGATGTATTTAATTTTCAGCTCACGGACGGAGAAGAACTTTGGCAATTTTGTACTCATATGGTTCATTACTTCGTTTTGATACATATTGCTTTCTTAGGAGATTTTTTACTCTTATTTGCCTTTTGGCTCTCAATTCTTGGCATGGGATCATTTATATATAATATATTGTTTACCCTGCTTCCTTTCCATGGGTCTTTTGCCATCACCCCCTAAGACATTTTTAAATGTGAGATGGATGGAGCTCTGAAATAGTATTGCAGACCTTTCGATCCTGAGTTATTCTACAAGGATTAAGTAGGACTTCAATGTGTTCATAGCCATTTAGAAAAACTGCTAAACTAGAATAATTCTTTTAGATAAATCAATAATACACAGTCTTATAATCAAGGATTTTAGTTAGTCCAGAATTCTGATGCTCTCCATGCAACCAAAAGTTTGCTTCTTTTATTGAAATCAATCAAAATCTAACTAAAAACAAATAGAAATAAAATAAATAAAAAATAAACAACCAAATCAGTTTATTTATGTACAAGATAATCAAGAAATAAAAACCAAGAAAAATAAAGTTTGAGAACTAAACCACTAACTGGTCAGTTCTCTGCCCATCCTTGTAAATTTGGCAACTTGTAAGTTGAGGGGCTGGGCTTGACTAAAAAGGCCTACCCATTATCTAACCCTACTGTACTTGAATAAAAAACTACATCTGAAATTAAGTCTACTATTTTACAACCAATCTCATCAGACCGTGAAAATCGAAGGAGATCGAGCTGGGTGTCTGGTGTACTGCTAACTTCTTTCGCTTGGTAGTTTCCTGGTTCTAGCTCAATTAGATAATTTCCCAACACAGAATTCACTAGTTCATTTTTTTCTTCCAATTGAGTAACATTGTGCTTCATGTGGGGCTCTCTTAATATTTTTATCTAATTTGGACTTCCCTTGTGAGGAAACCACAGACGTGACCAATTTGATGCGAAATATCCATTTAGCCTTGCTGACCAGTCTCAATTCAAAACAAGTCCATACACATCAGGTATGTCTGCTACTACAATATCAATGTATTGACATATATTTTCATTGGTAGATAAGTGAATCAGAACATCTTCCATTTCCCTGACTACTTTCACAGTGGTCCTGTCTAGTTGAATAACCTGCCAGGTAGTTGGTTTAGGTTGTCCATTGGTCTTCTTGCAAACTAACAGTGGCATAACATTGACTGCTGACCCTGAGTCTACTAAAAAATTGTGCACATTATGGTTTAAAATCTCAAAAGTCAAGAGGAATGGTGGGGTTTTAAACCTAGCCATACCTCCCACACTTGCTTCAACAATTTCTTCTATAGGTTGGTTGTTAGTGGGAAGCTCTTCCTCTGGTACTTCAAGCGCTTTTAGCAATTTTTCTTTCTGTTGAGGTACATTACACATTTCAAATAATGAAACATTTTCCTTAGCCCTTTTAATGTCCTCCACAATAGCATACCCCATCTCATGTGCTTTGAGATTTTCCTTGACATTATCAACTTTGTCTTCAATAGGCTTAACAGGCATGTTGACTTGTTTTGGATCTTGATTGGTAATGGTAAATTCATGTATTTTATCATCTGTGTTGTTCTTTTGTATTTTCTTCATATTCTCCTGAAATTTCTTAATCTTCAGAAGTATTCAATTGTCTTTATTTAACAAACTTTGACTTCTTGTTGTCACATTTGTTTCTGATGTTTCTTCCTGTTTCAGTGAACCTTGCTCTTCTGTATCAAATAGTGAGACACAGTCCCATAAAACTAAAGCATCCTCTTCTTGTTTTTCAATGGGTTGATTATCTTTTCCTTCCTCCTCATCAACTTCTGTTAGTTTGGAGTCCAATAGCTGATTCATTACTAATGTCATTGAATTTATCCATTGGGGACAATTTTTCTCAGAATGAGGCTGCTGATGAAAGGTGCAAAAATTATCCATGCCTACCTCAATTAAATTCATTGATGCTAGACTATGTGGAGGAGGTTTAGATTGATTGTTGTCTTCTCTCTTTTTATAGTAAGGCTTATATGATTCGTAAGCTTCCTTTTCTAGATCTATCACTTTGTTGGATAGCTTCTGCATCATCTTCAACATCCCTTCAAAGTCATATGACTGCTCATCCTTAGGCTTAGTTAGTAATAAAGGTTTCTTACCAAAATCTTTTTCTTCCGACTGCGCAGGATAATCTTCTATGCTTTCCTTCTCAGCCTCTACCCTCTCAGCTTCTTCATAAGTTTCAGATAATGTAGGCTTGACTGACATCTTGGCAAACATGGCCAAATCAGGCCCTAGAGCTTAAGTATAATATTCAATCAGAACTTTATCAAATGGTTTGTCAGCTACAGAAAAATTCTTTAGATAAGCAGCAAATCTTTGAGTGAAATTATGCACTTTTTCCTTTCTTTAAAGCACATAACCCTTTCATTAAAGCTACATGAGTTTTCTGAACTGCATATTTACTTCTGAATATTCTCTCAAATGTGTCCCAGTCTAATGATTGAATTTGCAGGAAGATCAAAATACCATGAGGTTGTTGCTCCTTTCAGGATATGTGGAAACAATCTACAGACCACATCTTCATGCTCTCCTATTTGTAGTCCTTCTATAGCCAAGTAAAAAATTTGCAAATGATCATCTACCAAAATGTTTTCACTTGGGTCAAAATTAGGAAACATTTTGTCAAAAGCTTGGGCCAAATCATGCAAGGGACCTGCCAAGTTCAAAGGTGACCTAGCTTTCCAAGTAGGTGGTGGATTTGGTTGGTTTGCATTTACATGAGCCATGATTCTGGGTGGAGAATGAGGTGGTGAGTGAATAGGGGTATGAACAGGTGAATAGTAAGGTGTATCTGGGCCCAACTGATTCAAAGGTTGATCAACTTCCTGTAGGGTGCTTCTACCAGTTCTTCAAGGTCTTCTACCAACACTAAATCTTCTAATTGAGGGCGATCTCTCTTCCGATATTCTCTTTTGGGTAAGAAAAGAATAATTGGTAATCCTTTGTTCTTCTTTTCATATGCCATAGTAAATCTTCTCAGGTCATCAACTACTTCGTTATCTACAGAATACAGATGCTCTTTACCCTTCTCTTTAGGTGTTGGATTGGGAAACAAACTGCTTTCAAAACTGTCACTTGTGGAATAATTTCGAGAAAATGGGTTTCCTTGGCCATCCATGCACTGGAGGCCCTCCTTCTGGTGCCAAAAATTGTTGAGGCCTGGAAAATCGCAGGTAACAACAGTTATGAATTCTCCCTAATAACGTTCCCAAATAGCCCGTTATTGTTTGGTATGGGGAATCGGTCCAGTTTATGGTCCGGCTACCGTAGGTCAAGTAACAAAATAAAAGGTTTTACTGGTTACGGCCCGGTCCACCGTGTGTATTTTTAGTTTTTTTTTGTTTAAGTATGATGTGCAAGTGCCTATCTAAAAATGTAGATTGATAGAGATAACGAGGAGCGGTCACAATGTGATGCGCAGGTTCTTACCTCTCGTCTTAACTCTATCGCATCTAAATCACACACAGCAAGAAACTAAAACTAACTATCTAACCTATCCCTAGGGAGCAAGATTATCATTTATCAATGAGTAATGTATTTCTGTGCATGCATTAAGAAAAATCACAGATAGCTATTACTTATTTCAAAACACATGAACATTAATAGATATATGAACAACAAGATAGCTTATTGTTTATGAAAAGCCTTCATTACTCACAGTGGAAATTTCATAGAATAAACTAGAGCACATTCATAACAAGAACATAGGTGCAAAGAGTTAGAACGATCTCACAGTTAATGGACACAAGCTGAAAATGAAATAGTTCACATTCAACAGAACCATAGCACAACATTTGAAACATCCCACCAAGATTTCTCCAACCGGAAACTTGTAATTCTTTATTGCAAAAGGAAACAGTTCTTCTTACAACATACTCTCACAAATCTATTTGGGAAAAAGTCCCTTATTCATGTAACTCTCCTATATTTATACAAAACAACAAAACCTTTGGGCTGCCCCTTGTGACCTTTGGGCTCCCTCCCAACCGTTTAATCTCACAATTTTGTCTTTTAGTGAGTGTTGTACGACACGTTACATTAAATTAAAATTTAATAGCACTTTTATTAACAGGGACCAGCTTGGTCGCTGATGAACTTTTTCCATGCCTGGGCCTTTGCTACTATTATTTATGCTCAATAATCCATTGGTCTTTTTTCAATCCTGTTGATCTCAGACCTTCACTTTCTTCTTCTTTTCTCTATCTCTGCTTCTTCATTCTTCAGCCTCTTCCTTCCTTGTTGTCTCCTTCAGCCATCCCTCTTCTCCTTTGTCTTTTAGACATATCTTCTTTGCAGCAGCAATCACCCGGTCATAAACATAACAAAAACTGTATCAGTCTGTTTACCTCCTCCATATGCATTTTGTAAAATGAACTATACACAGTATTAATGCATGACCAGAAAGAATGACAAGGTAAAGAAAATCCTGCAAGTTTGTGCTTAAACCCCTGTCTGTAACCAAAATGACAACCTTGATAGAAAAGACTCTTCACCTGAATATAGGTCGCATCTGAACTAACTCAAACTCCTCTGATAAAAACATGAACCACATCATTGTAACTGCCAATCCTCAAAACACTGAACCCTGACTGTGCTCTTCATCTCAGAGAAAACCCCGACTCGACCAAAAACCACGGAAAACCTCCACCAGCACACAAAAATAGCGGGAAGACCCTATCGGCAGTCGAAAGAAAAAGACGCTAAGCAGCGAGAAAATAATCCACTAAATAGCCGCAACGACAGGTAGCATAAAGACTACGGCTTCCACGACAAAAATAACGTCGGTGATTAGAGGTTGTCAGAGCTACGTATCGGTGGCTCGAGACATAAAACAATCCGCAGTATCGATGAGACAAGCTAAAATTTTCCGCAATGTCGACGAAATAAAGCACTAAATGCTGTCGATAGTCATGCATCGGAGATTGGAACCACTACCCACTAAACACATCGGCATTGGAGAGCGGAAGGACTATATCTCGGACCGTTAGTTCACTAAGCAGCCGCAACGGTGGAAGACATACAGACTAAAGGTTCCGCCGTCAACATGAAACCATCGGGGATCGGAAGCTTTAACTACTAAATATCGGAGATTCAAAGCTCAAAGGTGCCGCTGTGTCAGCAACACAAAGGACTAGTCCTCCGATCAATTGTCAAACATCACTCCGATAGCGATAAAACGAAATCAAGTCAAAGGTTTAAACAGTAAAACCACAAGGAGCAACAGGCCACGGATCGGCGAGAATAAGGAATATCCATCGACGGCATAGAGGGCTAATGCCCCGATTCCTTCATTAATTCACCTTCAATAGCGATAAAACCAAACCATCAAAAAATCAAAAAAGTTAAGCGCTCGAATAAAACTAAAGACGTTCAGCTGGGTGACGGTGATACTAGCTTGTTTAAACTCCGAAACAATGGAAAGAAAATAGTTAATGAATCATTTGACTTTTGACAGTGATAAAGGAAATCAAGTCATTGAAAAATTAAAATGTTAAGTGCTCAAACGACTTTCAGCTGGGCAGTGGTAAAATTAGTTCGTTTAACCTCCAAAACAGAGGCGGCATAGAGAACTAAAGCCTCAACTCAATCTTCAATAAACTTTCGATAGTGATAAAACAAAATCATCGGGAGAGAAAATGTTAAGCTCTGAAAATAAACAAACTCCACAGTCTTCAAAAAATTAAATTTTATAGCAAAGGAATGACAAATTTCAGGAAACCAAACAATCCCAGGCAAGATAAAGTCAAAAGGAGGGTCCAAAATTTCAAAAATTTGGGAAAAAGGTTGCAGCTGTAAGAATTGGTGACTACCTGGTGAACACAGATCTCTGGAAAACATCTTCTTTGAGCAACAAACTGTTTTGACAATAAATACTAACATGCTGAATTCTTCTAGATGTCTGGATTTCCCAAATGACAGATGTATGTACTTTAATCATTGATGATAGTCCAATTTAGGGATAATGGGAACCAAGATTTAAAAGTCTAGATAACTCTTTTGAGGCCAAGAATATGAATTTCATTTTTTACCTTTGTCTTCGGGTAGCTCCCAGCTTAGACACCACATGATTGTAACATATGGTAAACAGAAATATTCGTTCATTCCTCATTCCCATGCCATTTTGCACTTTTGTGCTTTTGGACATTTTTGTCATTTTTGAGTCCTCCTGCATGCCTTTCTTTCTGAATTTTTATTCAGGCTCCTCTATCCATAGTGTCCTTTTGTGTGAGAGATGTATTTAATTTTCAGTTCACGAACGGAGAAGAACTTTGGCAATTTTGTACTCATATGGTTCAGTACTTCGTTTTGATACATATTGCTTTCTTAGGAGATTTTTGACTCTTATTTTCCTTTTGGCTTTCAATTCTTGGCATGGGATCATTTATATATAATACACTGTTTACCCTACTTCCTTTCCATGGGCCTTTTGCTGTCACCCCCTAAGACATTTTTAAATGTGAGATGGATGGAGCCCCGAAATAGTATTCCAGACCTTTCGATCCTGAGTTATTTTACAAGGATTAAGTAGGACTTCAATGTGTTCATATCCATTTAGGAAAACTGCTAAACTAGAAGAATTATTTCAGATAAATCAATAATACACAGTCTTATAATCAAGGATTTTAGTTAATCCAGAATTCTGATGCTCTCCATGAAACCAAAAAATTTCTTCTTTTATTGAAATCAATCAAAATCTAACAAACACAAACAGAAATAAAATAAATAAAAAATAAACAACCAAATCAGTTTATTTATGTACAAGATAATCAAGAAATAAAAACCAAGAAAAATAAAGTTTGAGAACTAAACCACTAACTGGTCAGTTCTCTACCCATCCCTGTAAATCTAGCAACTTGTAAGTTGAGGGGCTGGGCTTGACTGAAAAGGCCTACCCATTATCTAACCCTATTGTACTTGAATCAAAAACTACATCTGAAATTAAGTCTACTATTTTACAATCAATCTCATCATCCCGTGAAAATCGAAGGAGACCGGGCTGGGTGTCTGGTGTGCTGCTAGCTTCTTCCGCTTGGTAGTTTCCCAGTTCTAGCTCAATTAGATAATTTTCCAACACAGAATTCACTGGTTCATTTTTTCTTTCAATTGAGTAACATTGTGCTTCATGTGGGGCTCTCTTAATATTTTTATCTGATTTGGACTTCCCTTATGAGGCAACCACAGATGTGACCAATTTGATGCAAAATATCCATTTATCCTTGCTGACTAATCTCGATTCAAAACAATTCCATAAACATAAGGTATGTCTGCTACTACAATATCAATGTACTGCCATATTTTTCATTGGTAGATAAGCGAATCAGAACATCTTCCATTTCCCTGACTACTTTCACAGTGGTCCTATCTAGCTGAATAACCTGCCAGGTAGTTGGTTTAGGTTGTCCATTGATCTTCTTGCAGACTGACAGTGGCATAACATTGACTGCCGACCCTGAGTCTACTAAACAATTGTGCACATTATGGTTTAAAATCTCAAAAGTCAAGAGGAATGGTGGGGTTTTAAACCTAGTCTTAACTACCACACTTGCTTCAACAATTTCTTCTACAGGTTGGTTGTTAGTGGGAAGCTCTTCCTCTAGTACTTCAAGCGCTTTTAACAATTTTTATTTCTGTTGCAGTACATTACACATTTCAAATAACGAAATATTTTCCTTAGCCCTTTTAATGTCCTCCACAATATTGTACCCCATCTCAGGTGCTTCGAGATTTTCCTTGACATTATCAACTTTGTCTTCAATAGGCATAACAGGCATGTTGACTTGTTTCAGATCTTGACTGGTAATGGTA
The DNA here is from genome assembly GCA_001517045.1 of Pseudotsuga menziesii. Taxonomy (NCBI): domain Eukaryota; kingdom Viridiplantae; phylum Streptophyta; class Pinopsida; order Pinales; family Pinaceae; genus Pseudotsuga; species Pseudotsuga menziesii. The sequence goes on along the minus strand of LPNX010719947.1, from coordinate 145,254 downwards.
AATTCATGTATTTTATCGTCTGTGTTGTTCTTCTGTATTTTCTTCATATTCTCCTGAAATTTCTTAATCTTCGGAAGTATTGAATTGTCTTTATTTAACAAACTTTGACTTCTTGTTGTCACATTTGTTTCTGATGTTTCTTCCTGTTTCAGTGAACCTTTCTCTTCTGTATTAAATAGTGAGACAAAGTCCCATAAAACTAAAGCATCCTCTTCTTGTTTTTCAGTGGGTTGATTATCTTTTCCTTCCTCCTCATTAGCTTCTGTTAGTTTGGAGTCCAATAGCTGATTCATTACTAATGTCATCGAATTTATCCATTAGGGACATTTTTTCTCAGAATGAGGCTACTGATGAAAGGTGCAAAAATTATCCATGCCTACCTCAGTTAAATTCATTGATGCAGGACTGTGTGGAGGAGGTTTAGATTGATTGTTGTCTTCTCTCCTTTTATAGTAAGGCTTATATGCTTCGTAAGCTTCCTTTTCTAGATCTATCACTCTGTTGGATAGCTTCTGCATCATCTTCAACATCCCTTCAAAGTCATATGACTGCTCATCCTTAGGCTTAGTTAGTAATAAAGTTTTCTTACCAAAATCTTTTTCTTCCGACTGCGTAGGATAATCTTCTATGCATTCCTTCTCAGCCTCTACCCTCTTAGCTTCTTCATAAGTTTATGATAATGTAGGTTTGACTGACATCTTGGAAAACATGGCCAAATCAGGGCCTAGAGCTGAAGTATAATATTCAATCAGAACTTTATCAAATGGTTTATCAGCTATAGAAAAATTCTTTAGATAAGCAACAAATCTTTGAGTGAAATTATGCACTTTTCCTTCCTTTCTTTCTTTAAAGCGCATAACCCTTTCATTAAAGATGAATGAGTTTCTGAACTGCATATTTACTTCTGAATATTCTCTCAAATGTGTCCCAATATTTGATTGAATTTGTAGGAAGAGCAAAATACCATGAGGCTGCTACTCCTTTCAGGGTGTGTGGAAACAATCTACAGACCACATCTTCATGCTCTCATGCTCGTAGTCCTTCTATAGCCAAGTAAAAACTTTGCAAATGATCATCTACCATAATTTTTTCACTTGGGCCAAACTTAGGCAACATTTTGTCAAAAGCTTGGGGCAAATCATGCAAGGGTGCTGCCAGGTTCAAAGGTGACCTAGCTTTCCAAGCAGTTGGTGGATTTGGTTGGTTTGCATTTACATGAGCCATGATTCTGGGTGGAGAATGAGGTGGTGAGTGAACAGGGGTATGAACTAATGAACAGTAAGGTGTATCTGGGCCCAACTGATTCAAAGGTTGATCAACTTCTTGTAGGGATGCTTCTACCAGTTCTTCAAGGTCTTCTACCAACACTGAATCTTCTAACTGAGGGCGATTTCTCTTTCGATATTCTCATCAGGGTAAGACAGGAATAATTGGTAATCCTCTGATCTTCTTCGCATATGTCGTAGTAAATCTTCTCAGGTCATCAACTACTTCGTTATCTACATAATACAGATGCTCTTTACCCTTCTCTTCAGGCGTTGGATTGGGAAACAAGCTGCTTTCAGAACTGTCACTGGTGGAATAATTTCAAGAAAATGGTTTTCCTTAGCCAACCATGCACTGGAGGCCCTCCTTCTAGTGCCAAAAACTGTTGAGGCCTGGAAAATCGTAGGTAACAACCGTTAGGGATTCTCTCCAATAACGTTCCCAACTAGCCTGTTATTGTTTGGTATGGGGAATCCGTCCGATTTACGGTTCGGCTACCGTAGGTCAAGTAACAAAATAAAAGGTTTTACCAGTTACAGCCCGGTCCACCGTGTGTATTTTTAGTTTTTTTTTGTTTAAGTATGATGTGCAAGTGCCTATCTAAAAATGCAGATTGATAGAGATAACGAGGAGCGGTCACAATGTGATGTGCAGGTTCTTACCTCTCGTCTTAACTCTCTCGCATCTAAATCACACACAGTAAGAAACTAAAACAAACTATCTAACCTATCCCTAGGGAGCAAGATTATCATTTATCAATGAGTAATGTATTTCCGCGCATGCCTTAAGAAAAATCACAGATAGTTGTTACTTATTTCAAAACACATGAACTTTAATAGATATATGAACAACAAGATAGCTTATTGTTTATGAAAAGCCTTCATTACTCACAGTGGAAATTTCATAGAATAAACTAGAGCACATTCATAACAAAAACATAGGTTCAAAGAGTTAGAACGATCTCGCAGTTAATGGACACAAGCTGAAAATGAAATAGTTCACATTCAACAGATCCATAGCATAGCATTTGAAACATCCCACCAAGCTTTCTCCAACAAGAAAAATGTAATTCTTTATTGCAAAAGGAAATAGTTCTTCTTACAACATACTCTCACAAATTTATTTGGGAAAAAGTCCCTTATTCATCTAACTCTCCTATATTTATACAAAACAGCAAAACCTTTGGGCTGCCCCTTGTGACCTTTGGGCTCACCCCCAACCGTTTAATTTCACAATTTTGTCTTTTAGTGAGTGTTGTACGACACATTACATTAAATTAAAATTTATTAGCACTTTTATAAAAAGGAACCAGCTTGGTCGCTAATGAACTTTTCCTAAGCCTAGGCCTCTGCTCTTATTTATTATGCTCAATAATCTGTTGGTCTTTTTTAGATCCTGTTGATCTCAGACCTTCACTTTCTTCTTCTTTTCTCTATCTCTGCTTCTTCACTCTTCAGCCTCTTCCTTCCTGGTTGTCTCCGTCAGCCATCCCTCTTCTACTTTGTCTTTTAGACATATCTTCTTTGCAGCAGCAGTCACCCTGTCATAAACATAACAAAAACAGTATCAGTTTGTTTACCTCCTCCATATGCATTCTGTAAAATGAACTATACACAGTATTAATGCATGAACAGAAAGAATGACAAGGAAAAGAAAATCTTGCAAGTTTGTGCTTAAACCCCTGTCTGTAACCAAAATGGCAACCTTGATAGAAAAGACTCTTCATCTGAATCTGGGTCGCATCTGAACTAACTCAAACTCCTCTGATAAAAACATGAACCACATCATTGTAACCACCAATCCTCAAAACACCGAAGCCTGACTGCGCTCTTCATCTCGGAAAAAACCCCGACTCAACCAAAAACCACAAAAAACCTCTACCAGCACACAAAAATAGTGGGAAGACCCTATCGGCAGTCGAAAGCAAAAGACGTAAGCATCGGGCAAATAATCCACTAAACAGCCGCCATGATGGGTAGCATAAAGACTACGGATTCCATGACAAAAATAACGTCTTGATCGGAGGTTCCAAGAGCTACGTATTGGCAGCTCGAGGCACAAAACAATCCGTAGTATCGGTGAGACAAGCTGAAAGTTTCCGCAATGTCGGTGACATAAAGCACTAAACGTCGTCAATAGTCATGCATTGGAGATCGAAACCACTACCCACTAAACACATCGGCATTGGTGAGTGGAAGGACTATATGTCAGACGGTTAGTTCACAAAGCAACTGCAACGGCGAAAGACATACAGACTAAAGGTTCCACGGTCAACATGAAACCATCAGCGATCGGAATATTTAGCTACTAAATATCGGAGACTCAAAGCTCAAAGGTGCTGCTGTGTCGGCAACACAAAGGACTAGTCCTCCGATCAATTTTCAAACATCACTTTGATTGTGATAAAACGAAATCAAGTCAAAGGTTTAAACAGTAAAACCACAAGGAGAAACAGGCCACAGATCGGCGAGAATAAGGACTGTCCATCGATGGCATAGAGGACTAATGCCCCAATTCCTTCATCAATTCACCTTCGACAGCGATAAAACCAAACCATCAAAAAATAAAAAAAGTTAAGCGCTCGAATAAAACTAAAGACGTTCGGCTGGGTGACGGTGATACTAGCTTGTTTAAACTCTGAAACAACAGAAAGAAAATAGTTAACGAATCATCTGAATTCCGACAGTGATAAAGGAAATCAAGTCATTGAAAAATTAAAACATTAAGTGCTCAAACGACTTTCGGCTGGGCAGTGGTAAAATTAGTTCATTTAACCTCCGAAACAACGACGACATAGAGAAATAAAGCCCCAACTCAATCTTCAATAAAATTTCGATAGTGATAAAATGAAATCATTGGGAGAGCAAATGTTAAGCTCTGAAAATAAACAAACTCCACAGTCTTCAAAAAATCAAAGTTTATAGCAGAGGAATGACAAATTTCAGGAAACCAAACAATCCCAGGCAAGATAAAGTCAAAAGGAGGCTCCAAAATTTGAAAATTTTGGGAAAAAGGTTGCAGCTACAACAGGGTCAGCGAACACTCTTTCAACATCTATTTCCACTTTTGTTCTCCTTTAGCATCTTTTATTAATAAGGAATGTTTTATTACAAAATATTCTATTGTTGACTTTCTTGTCAAGAATAATAAAATAATAATCAAAGTATTTTCTAGCAGAATAACAAATTATTAATTCAGGGGGTATTACATACACGCCCCCTTAAAACATAATACTGTCCTCGGTGTTATAACTTTTGTTTTTATTTTTCCATGTCGGCCTCTTGGAATAAGTCTGGATATGCCTCCTGCGTATTACTTTCCAGCTCCCAAGTAGCTTCTTCCGCACTAAGGTGCTTCCATTACAACTTTACCTTTCTGATGGTATAGTTTTGGAGTAACAGTTATCTCCTATCAAGAATGTGCCTCGATCCCACTAGGAACTCTCCCTCTGGTTTCACCTAGATTACATTCCAATCAATCACATAAGAAACATCATGAACATATCTCTTCAATATAGAAATGTGAAACACATTATGTACTGTAATATTGGGTGGTAGGGCTAACTGGTATGCCACCAACTCCACTTTAGCTAGAATTTCAAATGGCCCACAATACCTGGGTGCCAATTTCTTATACTTTCCCAGTCTCAAGGTACTTTTCTTGGGCTTTACCTTTATGTATACATGATCACCCACCTGAAACTCTCTAGGAGTTCTTTTTAAGTCAGCATAACTTTTATGACTGTCCTGGGAAACCTTCAAGTTGTTGTACCTGTTTCACGGTTAGTTCCGTATCTTCTAATAAATCAGGACCTAACATTAATCTATCAATAGGGTTGCTCCATGATATTGGATTATCACACTTACACCCATATAAAATTTCAAATGGACTCATACATGCAGAAAATTGGAAATTATTGTTATAAGCAAATTCAACTAAGTGTAGGTAGTCTTCTCACGTACCGTGTTTTTCCATAACATACATTCTTAGCATTTCCTCTAGAATCTGGTTTACCCTTCCAGTCTGTCCATTCGTTTATGGACGATATGCAGTATTGAAATTTAACTGGGTACCCAAGCCTTTAAGTAAGGCTTTCCAGAAGTTACATGTAAACTTCGTGTCTCTATTCGAGACTAATACCTTTGGTACACCATGTAACTTGAATATTTATTTCATGAAGATGTTTGCAATATTAACATCTTTGTAGGTAGATTTGACAGGTATAAAATGAGTCGTTTTGTTTAATTTGTCAACCACAACCATGATGGAATCATGTTGTCTAAAATAATTGGAAAATCCGATGATGAAATCCATACTGATGGTCTCCCACTTCCATTCTGCTATGGGTAGTGGTTGCAACAATCCTACGGGATGTTGATGCTCTACTTTAACTTGCTGACATTCAAGGCAACGAGCTAAGTATTCAGCCACTTCCTTCTTCATGTTTGGCTAAAAGAAGTCTTTTCTGATCATGGTGATCATTTTCTGATATCCTAGGTGCCTCGAGTATGGTCTTTTATGTAGGTCATCCATGACTGTCAATTTAATTTATCTTATGTTAGGTATATACATCCTGTTTTTATACAACAATAGTCCTTGTTGGTTTAGGCTAAAGTCAATTTTTACTTGTTCTTGTTCATTTTTAGTATTCTTTTCTTTTAAATTCTGATATTCACCATCATAATTTCCAGCACTTAAAATCTGATTTCCTAGATTATATTCGTAGCTGCTGCTTGCACATAGTAAATTTGCATGCCGACTTAAAGCATCTGCTACTTTGTTTTCCTTTTCCCTTATATGTTTTATTGTGAAGTCATACTCACATAGAAAGGACAACCATCTGGCTTGTCTTGCATTCAAATTATGTTGATCAAATAAATATTTAAGGCTTATGTTGTCTGATATAAGTAAAGAATTTCTCTCAATTAAGTAATGTCGCCACATTTTTAAGGCGTGAGTAATAGCAGCAAGTTCTATATCATCTATCACATAATTCTTCTCATGATCTTTTATTTTTCTGGATTCATAAGCTACAACATAATTATCTTGTAGTAAAACTCCACCTAACCCTTCATTGCAAGAAATCGTACATACGACGAAATACTTGAATGGATGAAAATTCTTTAATATCGGGGCGGTGGTTAATAGGTGTTTTAATTTTTTTTAAATTTCCTCACACTTTTTAGTCCACTCAAACTTTTTTCTTTTCTTTTGTAAGGAAGTTATGGGGTAGGCAATCTTAGAAAAGCCTTCTATGAACTTCCTGTAATATCCAGTAATTCCCATGAATGATATGATGTCAGATACATTTTTAGGAACCGACCATTCCATGATGGCCTTTACCTTATCTGGGTCGACTGAGATTCCATCCTTGGACACTACGTGTCCGAGGTACTGGATCTTGTCTTTGAAAAAGTCACACTTACTGAACTTTGCATAAATTTGTTGTTCTCTTAATACTTGCAAAACTATTTTCAAATGTTCTTCGCGTTCTTGTTCATTCATAGGGTAGATTAATATGTCGTCAATAAAGACAACCACAAATTTATCCAGATACTTACTTAAGATGTTGTTCATTAAACACATGAATGCAACAGGTGCGTTTGTCAACCCAAAGGGCATTACGACAAACTCATAGTGATCATAATGGGTCCTAAATGTTGTTTTAAAAATATCTTCATCTTTTATTCGCACTTGATGATAACCCAACCTTAAATCTATCTTTGAAAAGATAGTTGCTCCATGGAACTGATCGAACATATCATCTATTTGGGGAAGTGGGTATCGCTTTTTAATAGTCATTTTATTTAGTTTCCTGTAATCTATACATAGTCTTAGTGTATCATCCTTTTTTTGCACAAACAAGATCGGTGCTCCCCAGGGAGACACGCTTGGTCGAATGTACTTTTTATTGATTAGTTCTTATAATTGTGATTTTAGTTTTGTGAGTTCGATTATGTTCATTCAGTATGGAGCTTTCGATGCTAGTATCGCTCCAGGTATCAGATCGATTGTGAAGTCTATATCCCTTTTTGGAGGAATTCCAGGGACTTCTTCTAGAAAGATATCTTCGAACTCCTTTAAAACAAGTATGTCTTCTAGTTTAGGTTTCATATAGTTTTCCTTGTCATTTATTATATACACTGTGAATAGTTTACATCATTTTCTTACTGATCTCTTCATTTGCAGAGAAGATATTTCTTTGATGGTTACCTTCCTAGGAATTCCTTTCACTTTTATATTATTTCCATTATTATCAATACATGTAAATGTTTTATCAAAACAGTTTAGTTAAACTTTATGCTCTTCAAGCCAATCCATTCCTATTAACAGATCATAAGATCCTAAAGGCAATATATTTACATCCACATGTGTAAGGAAATCATTCAACATTATCTAACAATTTCTAACAATACTAGTAACCTTTCGTTTTGTACCTGTGGCTAGCTGTACTAGCCACGACTTATCAAACTTTTCAGGTACCAAATTGAATAAATAAACTACTCTAGGTTAAATATAACTTAGGCTTGCACCTAGATCAATTAAGATAGAGATAGGTTGATTGTTTATCATACCTTCAATTTCAACCATGGAATTTTGGTGGTCTGCTTGCTGATTTTCCAGTGTAGCGTAGATTCTTGGCATGCTCCTGGCCATATCCCCAACTGTAACTACTTCCTGGATAGAATGAAAATTAAACTTTTGTTTCCTTGCTGGACAATATTGAAAGTAGTGTTGCTGTCTACACTCCCAATATTTTAAGAGTTCTTTTTCTGCTGGGTTTTTATTAGGAATAGTTGAGGGCACCGCAGAATCTTGAGGTTCAAAACCTTTGTAATTGTTACCCTGAATCAAAATTATTTGGCCTTTGATTTTTCGAAGCCGGTATATTTTCTATTTTATTCTTGTTTTGGTCATAACAGAATTTGTCCTTCCTCATCGCTTCCTATAGTGTCTTTGGATTTTCATATTCAATACATTCTTTAAACATGAGGGGTAGACAACTAAGGAACCGTTGTATATTGGGATTCTCATTAATTATGTAGGGGACATAGCAAAGTAAGCTTAAGAACTTACTATAGAGTTATTTCATTGTCATGGCCCCTAACCTTAGTTCATAAAACTTCTTATCTTTTTCTTCATAATACTGTTCAAATAAATATTTTCTTTTAAAAAATTTCTTAAAAGTTTTCCAGGTTACATACTATTCTTTTATACCCTTAACTTTCTTTATGTCTTGCCACCAAATATCTTCCTTTTTGGTCATATTATAAATGGCCATTTTTTATTTCAACTCATCTGAGTAATTATATATTTGGAAGTACTTTTTCATTCTGGACAGCCAAGCCTCTGCCTCATCTCCCTTCTCGATTTCTCCATTAAACATGGATGGTTTAATTTTCTTGAACTCCCCAGAGATTTCCTCATAGGGTCTGTACTTTTGCTTCTTTTTATTTTCGTCACTGCTTTCACTTGACTCTTGAGATTTTTTGTGATGTTTAACTCACTCTTTACTTGAAGTGTCAGGGTTATGTCTGGAAAATTCCATCTACCTACCCTTACGTTTATTGTACGGGGCAGTTTTAGGCAGTTCCTAATTAAAATACTCATTTTTATCTTTTTCTTCATTATGGATTTTTGCTAACAAGATAGTGTTTAGTTCCTCTTGAGCCTTCATAATTCGCTCTTTATCTTCCTTAACCTTTCTTAATTCAGACCTTAGTTCATCCACAGTCCTTTTTAATTCAGATTTATTGTCTTGACTTTCATTTAGATCTACCAAGAACTCTCCATCCCTTAGACTAACCTCTTCATTATTTAAAGGTTGTTTTGGGCGACGTTCTTCTTCTGCAGACATTCTTGCATCTTCCATATTTCCTGCAAAATATATTTGTACTTGTCTTTGCTTTGTATAAGAGATTTTTCAAGACAAAACAAACATGAGTTAGTTTGTTGTTTTCTAAAGTAGTAGTGCGTTGAGCCTATTCAGGCCTAGAAGTGAAACCGTGCTCTGATACCATATATAAGATACCTCAAATTTCAAACATAAAAAAAAAAATTCTATAACCATATATCTTCAGACAAATTAATAAAATACCTAACTATTATGAGGCATGTTATAAACAAATAGAGAATTTAAAGCATAACCCTAGTCATATGAAGAAACCCTTTTCCAAAAGGAATAGATTTCCAAACAAAAAATTAGAAAGCTAAGTTATTGCTCTTCCGCAAGAACCATTCCGCAATTCTGATTCTGCGTTCTGCTTTCCACATTATCCTTTTGGATGCAAAATCCGGGAAACAGAAACACAAGCTGCGACGAAATCCTTCGAACCACTTTCCGCCTTCCGCCTTCCACCCTTCCTCCTTCCACCATGGAATCCAGAAATCATAACTCACTGAAACGACCACCTTGTCCTTTGTCTTTCTGCCTTCCGACTTCCAACTTTCCTCCTTTCGCGGTGGACCTCGGAATTCAGAAACTCCATGAAATGATCACTTGATCTTTCGTCTTTCCTCCTTCCAACTTCCGCCTTCCGCTGTGGACCTTGGAAATCGGAAACCCATAGAACGAACACTTTTCCTTTATACCTTCCAACTTCTGACTTCTGCCTTTTCACCTTCTGCTGTGGACCTCGGAAATCAGAAAAACAACCCTTTTGCCTGAACATTTTTCCCATTTTCCTCCTCCCACCTTTCGCCTTCCGCAGGAGGATTCCAGGGTGCGGAAAAAACCAAATTATGTTAACATGGATTTTATACTTTTTGCATCATTGATTTCTTGCAGCTTCAATCCTAGCCGTTGATCTAATTCATTACAAATTCCACAATGAAACCTTCGTGACCAATATCACTCATTGATCTTCTTTGCAGATAAAACCTTGACCGTCGATCTACTTCTTTGTGGATTCGAAAATGAAACCTCCGCGACTATTAACAGTCGTTGATCTTCCTTGCGGATGCAATCTTAGTCCTTGACACGGGGGCATCGCCGATGGAACAATATGATATCACGTTCGTTCATATTAGGGGCTTAAAAATGGTCAAAAAATAAAAAATTATATTGGGCATATATTTGGGGGTTAAAGGTTTTTTTAATGTTAATAAATAATATGCAATATATTGGGGGTTTGTTTATCCGGACTATGGTAAAATGGGTGCGAAAAATAGGGCGGGCGAACCTAAATTCTCTGTGTGGACCTGTATGTCTGTGTTTTGCGTTTTGTATGGATCTGACAAACCGATCTAGCAAGAAATCCTTCAAGTTTTTTGCTGTAAGTGAGAAAGAGATCTCTAAGTAAGGCAGGAGGTTCGAAGCAGCAAGCCCACCCATGTCTTCAATCGTCGATGAACAATGGGATTCCTTTGAACAGTGGACTTCCTTTTTCTAGTGGACCTGAATCGTTGCACCATCCCGTACCGTGCTGATAACTTAAGGTGCACTCGCTGTGAGTGTGCCCAGGTAGGGGGATGTGGAGTCAAGTAGGTAAATGCTACTTGTCGGTTCAGTGCTCTTGTATCACAAACCAGACTCGGTCTCCATTGGGGGTAAGGAGGAAACCATGGGACCATCTCTATCAGTATGTTTGTCTGGCTATGTCAGGTGCTTATTGTGGTATGGCCGGTATGTCAAATATGTGCGGCTGTGTGTCTGTCGTATGATCTTCGAATGGTGGGCGATTTGTGATACATAGGTTGATGATCTAGGAGGATATTGGTGGCCACCCACCTATTCCTCTTGGACCCCCACCACTATTTCTTTCAGTTTTTCAGTTTCCTTAATTGTAGCACAATTTACTATTTTTGGCACTTTTTAGGTCCTAAACTTCCGGAGCCATTTTGAGGCCCTAAACGACGTTTTTTTGGCATCGAATGGTCGAGAAAATATGAGTCCGTTTCAAACTTAGTATTTTCTATTTATGGATGTAGTCCTTAAACATATCTTTCTAACGATGTATCATGCGCGTCAAACGGAGGTAGTATGCTAAAGTTACGACCCCGGGAAATTGATGTATTAAGTTACCCAACGGGGCCCACATTAAGGCGTTTCACTTCCTAGGGTTAGGTTTTTGGATGTGTAGGGTTTCCATTGTTTCTCAATAATATATAGGCCTTCGAACCTCATTGTAACACAGAGTTCAGAGGCATGTAGCCACCACATCTCTTCTCAGAGATAAGCTACCAACACTCTAGCTAGTTTATTTCCATTCTGTATGTAAACAAGTTTTAGTTATTGATTAATGAAATGAAGTGTTATTTCTGCTACATATTTGTTTCTATGGTTATTTGTGTATTTTATTGCATTCCTGCATAAATCTGGATCAGTGGCATCAGAGCAATCTGTTCTTTCTCGATCCTTCTTTGCATGTCCCCAACGAGGGCGGGGTATAAAGAGTTAGGGCTCGATCTGGTTGAACCTTTGCAAGATCAGCCTCGCATATCCCGATGGCCACCCATGGGGGACGAAAAGAAAGATGAGGGTGCATAAGATCCTATCAAAATGTTGCTTGAGGAGGCCCTTGAAAAACAAAGGAATGTGATGATGGATAACTTTGCCCAGATCCTTCAACGACTTCCCACTAGCGGCGCATCTGCATCTAGCAGCCACTCTGGAGGTGCAACCCCTTTTAAGGTACAAGTAAACTTCGACATTCCCATATTTGATGGTCGAATAGATACAGACGCTATAGATAAATGGTTGAATCTATTAGAAGGATATTTCTTAGTTCATGACTTTTCTGACCGGGAAAAGATTACTTTTTCTCTACTCAAAGCCGCCCCTCATGTCAAGGACTAGTGGGAAACCTACTATGAGAGAAAGGATGAGGAGGAACCCTCTCTGTTCTCAGTCGTACCCACTTGGAATTCTTTTCGAGATGCCATAAAGGGACAATATTATTCGGTGGGGAGCTATGAAGACAAGTACATCCAATGGACTACGTTGTGGCAACAAAGAGATCAAGATGTGCATGAGCTGACGAATCTGTTCCATACCCTGCGCACCAAGTTGGGTATCAAAGATTCAGAGAAACATTTGGTGCTGAAGTACCGCAGTTGTCTGCATAGATACATTCAGGAGGAAATGGAGTTCCTTGACATCTCCTCGCTTGGTATGGCATATTGGTATGCTGCCAAAATTGAGCAAAAATTCAAACATAAAAAGTGAGACTTTGGATCTGCGAATCAAAAGCAAGGGAAAGGTTCCCCCAAACCGCAGAACCAAGGACACAGCCAGGGCATGGCGACTCAAGAAAACTTGCCAAAGCCGCAATCAAAGAGCAACACTGCAAAGCTGAAGAAGGAAGCGGGAAAGTGGTACGAGTTCCATAAGAGCTCCACTCACAACACAAGTGAGTGTCGGGTTAAGCAGTCACTGGTGGCTGAGATAAAGGCTTCTGAATCAGATGCATACTCTGACACTGAATCTGAATCCAAGAAGGGGAATGATAGAGGGAAGAAGATTATCGATGCAGAGCCCAATGCCACCGTTGCCACCACGAAAATCCAAAAGGAAGAACCATAAGATTCAGAGGAGGAGGAGCGTCTTTTCCACTCCCAGATGTGGGTAAAGGGTTCCCCGTTACAGTTCATCGTCGACAGTGGGAGCCAAAAGAACCTGATTTCAGCAGAGGTCGTGAAGCAGTTGGGTTTGCCGACCACAGCACACCCACAGTCGTACACCATCGGGTGGCTTCACCAAGGACTAGATCTTCGCATCAGCCAGTAGTACCGCCTTCCCTATAGCATCAAGCCCTTCACCGATGAGGTATTATGTGATATTGCTCCTCTTGATATTTGTGATGTATTATTAGGTCAACCATACTTATGGAAGCGACATGCTGTGTATGAGTCCCGACCTCGTGCTGTTATTATTACATTGGGAAATAATTTGTACAGGATACCAGAGGTACCACCCCCTACTGCTATCTCTTTGGTTACTGCAAAACAATACAGTAAGCTCATTTCCAAAACCGGGAAGTTTGTTTTCTTGATGATCCGCCCTCAGGGCAAGAAGAAGATTTTGGCCACAACCTCCAGATAGGGCCCCTCCACACGACAACAACAAATGGACAAGGTCGTGGAGGAGTACCAAGACATATTCACCTCACTCACTGGGGTGCCTCTCCACTGTCAGGTCAAGCACCCCATCGATCTGACCCCAGGTGCGCCACTGCCCAATCGACCGATCTATCACCGCTCTATTTTGGAGAATGATGAAATCAAGAGGCAAATTCAAGAGCTGCTGCAGAAGGGTCACATCATGCCAAGTTCATCGCCCTGTGGGAGCCTAATCGTGTTGGTACAGAAAAAGGATGGGACTTGGAGACTCTGTATTGACTATCGGGCACTGAACAAGATCACTGTTCGGAATAGGTACCCGATTCCATGGATTGATGACCTCCCGGACCAGCTTAAAGGGGCAAAATATTTAGCAAGATCGACTTAAAGTTCAGGTATCACCAGGTACCGATCGAGCCAACTGATGTGTGGAAGATTGCCTTCAAAGCCAAGGAGGGCCTTTTCGAATGGTTGGTCATGCCTTTCGAGCTGACGAATGCTCCTGCAACCTTCATGAGACTGATGTATGACATCTTGCGACCATTCACCAACTCATTTGTAGTAGTGTACTTGGATGACATCCTGATCTTTAGCCAGACTTGGGAAGAGCACCTCCACCACATTCGACAGGTCCTCCAAACATTGCGGCAGCACAAGTTGTGTGCCAATTTGGACAAGTGCACTTTTGGTATGGCCCAGGTTCAGTATCTGGGATACATTATTGATGACTGTGGGATACATGTGGATCCAACCAAGATCCAAGTCATTCGGGATTGGCCAGCCCCAACTACTCTAACAGAGCTTCGCAGCTTTTTGGGCCTTGCTAATTTCTACCGCAGGTTCGTGTTGGGATTCTCTCATATCACTTGGCCCTTGAGTCAAGTCACCAAGGGAGGAGCGAAAGCAAAAAAAAATTGGTCATAAACTCAGCAGAAGGCGTTTGCAGAATTGAAACATCGCCTCTGTTGTGCCCCAGTGCTCACATTACCAGACTTGCAACAACCATTTGAGATTGAGACAGATGCCTCTGACTATGCTATTGGGGCAGTCCTTATTGAACAAGGGCATCTAGTGGCATATCACAGTGAGACACTGTCAGACACAGTCTACAAATATCCCACTTATGACAAAGAGATGTATTCCATTGTACAGGCTTGTCGGCAATGGAAGCATTACATTTTGGGGAAGGAAACGATCATCCACACAGACCATCGACTCCTGCAGTTCATGCAGACACAAAGGAAGTTACAGAACGATCGCCATCAGAAGTGGTCCACATATCTACAATAGTTTCATTTGAACATCAAGTACAAGAAGGGAAGCACCAATAATGTTGCAGATTGCCTCAGCCGACCACCAATCGTGGCGATAACGACCGTGCTCAACTCTTGTGGGCATGAGACTTCTGATTGGCCGCTTCTCTACAAGAGCAATCCAGAATTCAGCCACACATACCAGACGCTCTTGGAGGGAAACCAAGTTCCAAAATTTCACCTCCAGGATGTATTACTATGTCACATGGGACACCTTTGTGTTCCTTCAAGTGAGCGTGCCAAGATGATTTGGGAAGCGCACTACAGTCAGGTCGTTGGGCATTTCGGGGTCGAGAAAACAGTGGCAGTACTGCAGAAGTATTTCTATTGGTCGAACCTTCGACATGACATCGAGAAGTACATTCGATCCTGCACTGCCTGCGCCATTGCCAAACCATCCATCAAGAAACAAGGCCTCTATACTCCGTTGCCTACCCTTAGTCGACCTTGGGAATCCATCTCCATGGATTACATGTCAGGCCTTTCTTCTACTGAGCACGGCAATGACTGTGTGTTTGTGGTTGTTGACAGATTCTCAAAGATGGCCATAATAGTGGTCTGCAAGAAGAATATCACAGCAGAAGCCACTGCTAAACTCTTCTTTGAACGAGTGTTGGTACACTTTGGTATCCCACAGTCTATAATCTCATACCGGGACAGTAGGTTCCTTAGTATTTTCTGGTCTAGCCTATGGTCAATGCTAGACACCAAGCTCACAAAGTCCACAGCTTTCCATCCCCAGACTGATGGCCAGACAGAGGTCAACAACATGATGATCGTGCATATTTTGTGCATGTACAACTCAAAGCATCCATGCACATGGGATGAGAGCCTCCCCTATGTACAACACAGCTATAACTGGGCCCTCCACAACTCAACCAACCACAGCCCCTTTCAAGTGGGCTTGGGATTGCAGCCACTATGTCCCATTAACGTAGCCATGCCATTTGCAGCTACTCAGGCTGATTCAGCTCATATCCAGTTTGAAGTTTCCAAGGCAAACAACTTCATTGAGTGCATTTAGCACATTCGCCAACAGGTTCATGACATATTGAACAGATCCAATGCTAAGTACAAGCAACGACATGATCAACATCAGGTGCAACACAACTTCCAGGTGGGCGACGAAGTGTGGCTACATTTACAGAAGGAGCGCCTCGCTGGACCCCACCGCAAGCTTCGCCCGCTCTGATATGGGCCATACACCATCACCAAGGCTGTCGGGGACACTGCCTTTGAGCTCAGTATTCCACCATTCCTTGGTCTGCACCCAGTGTTCAATGTGGACCGCCTTTGGCCCTACTTTCCACCTCTACTGGACACATCAGATGTGGCAGAACAACTCACATCAACAGAGTTAAACCCCGACTGCATGGAACAAGCCACAACTGATCGGATTATGGACACACAGATCAAGAACACTCGCCAGCAGAAGATCCAACTATATTGAGTTGTTAAAGCAGGCCAACTCCTTCACCAGGGAAAGTGGCTCACCGGAGACCAAGTTCAATAGAAGTTTCATCATCTCATAGAGGAACTCAACGTAATGGGGACCATTGCTTCCTAAGGGGGGAGGAATGATCCAGGAGGATATTGGTGGCCACCCACCTATTCCTCTTGGAACCCCACCACTGTTTCTTTCAGTTTTTTAGTTTCCTTAATTGTAGCACAATTTACTATTTTTGGTAGTTTTCGGGTCCTAAACTTCTGGAGCCGTTTTGAAGCCCTAAACGACGTTTTTTTGGCATCGAATGGTCGAGATAATATGAGTCTGTTATGGACTCAATATTTGTTGTTTATGGATGTAGTCCTTAAGCAGATCTTTCTAACGATGTATCATGCGCGTCAAACGGAGGTAGTATGCTAAAGTTACGACCTCGGGAAATTGATGTACCAAGTTACCCAACAGAGCCCACATTAAGGCGTTTCACCTCCTAGGGTTAGGTTTTTGGATGTGTAGGGTTTCCATTGTTTCTCAATAATATATAGGCCTTCGAGCCTCATTGTAACACAGAGTTCAGAGGCATGTAGCCGCCACATCTTTTCTCAAAGATAAGCTACCAGCACTCTAGCTAGTTTATTTCCATTCTGTATGTAAACAAGTTTCAGTTATTGATTAATGAAATGAAGTGTTATTTCCGTGGCATATTTGTTTCTATGGTTATTTGTGTATTCTGTTGTGTTCCTGCATAAATCCGGATCAGTTGAGCCCTCGCTCCCCTCTCCTTCTGTATTTTTATCTCTATTCCTTTAATCCTCTCTCCCCATTACCTGAAGATTGATCGTAACACAACATTGTGGTATAGCCACATCAAGCAAGTCAGGGTGGAGAACAAGCCGACCACGAATGGGCATTTTCTCTGCAAGAGCCGCGGCGGTTGCATCACAGCTTCTCGAGGCAAGGAAGAACTCAAACCCTCAGTCTTAGGTGTTCTTGAATAAATATATAATTTGGCTCTTTCAATAGGAAATCCACAATCTGAGGAGCAGGAACAATCAATTCCTTTGGTTTTATGATCGTCATCATTTAGAGTCATAGATTTGGCTCACTCTTTGTGTCAATTTGGTTTACCTACAGAAGCGAGGTAATTTACAGCCTGAGGTGGGAATGTCCCCTTTGGTGTGTCTGTGTAACCCTAAGAAAAATAAAAGACCCCTAAACCTTGGATCTATTACCAGGAGAGATGGATTTACTCTTTTTTTAAAAATAAATGTAACCTTAATGAAGGTTTGTACCTTCTGTTTTTATCTCAAGCTAGTTATATGCCATCCACATGCATACTTCCTTAACTCGTTCAAGACAGTCGAGTAGGTCAAAGGAGATACTGCAGCATTCTATAATTTGACAAGATTACACCGTTGGTAGAACCGGTGCCCAAATAAAAGGCGCATGTTGACCAATAAACCCATATTCAGGCTGACTTCTTGTTTTCTGAAGATACCTTCTTGTTTCCTGAAGATACCTCTGAGAATCCAATACCTGTTCTACTGCCAGAATTGTTCCTCGAAGGGCCATCAAAATTAAGTAGCAGGGTGTTCTGGGGCCATACCCTCTTGCCCAAGCTGCCCAGTAGTTCCAGGATCGACATGCCCTAATGATTAATCCACTTGTTTCTGATTTTCTTCAAATGAGATCTGTAAATCAACTTCCCTCCAAAATTTAGCTTCTATGGTCTCTGCCACAAAAAATTGTCATTCTAATTGATGAAATATAGATAATTCTATCACCGACTGATGAGTGTTGTCCTAATTTGTGTTGTCTTAATCAAAGTTGGTTGTGGAAAAATATATCTTGGAAAATAAGTTGGAAGAAATAAGAATGTAAATCAGTCTAGATATAAAGAACATTCTTACAACAACCCCAATGCCCAACAAACACACAGGAATCGTCCATAGCATATTTAACACAGGAATCAAAGTTTTCAAAAAAGAATCCTTGGCCAAAAGTGGCTTCTTCTCTAAAAGTGTAAGCATCTTTCCAGATTTGTCTAATTTTCTTTCGTTATGTCCAAGAGCCTTTACAAACTTTGTAAAAAGAATCCTTGGCCAAAAGTGGCTTCTTCTCTAAAAGTGTAAGCATCTTTCCAGATTTGTCTAATTTTCTTTCGTTATGTCCAAGAGCCTTTACAAACTTTGTTTTTATCCAAAAAAGCACCCGAGCCATGACTAAGATATTTCGGAATAATGCTATGTTTTATAATAGCATGTGCGAAATTCTCATTGTTAAAAGCTGCCGAGTGCAAATCTGTTAAATAGGAGAAGGCGAGAGTCCTGGGTATGTTGAATAGAGATGGAGTGTGATAAGCAAATTCAAGCTAGACTCCCAAGATATTCAAAGCGCTGATAACAACAACCTCCTTCAGTGTCTTGTTGTGATGCATACGTCATAGCTTCCACTAGGAGAGCCTTGTTCTAGAAATTATATCTTAACAATGATTCTAGGCCATAGAAATTTTAATCTATTAAAACAAAAAGATGAACATAAGCACGTTAAAACGATGCCTGAGCTAACTCAGGTTCAAATTCGATATCCATATTCATCCATTTCATGAATTCAACAGCAGCAATAGCACCACCACCAACTAAGAGTGCTCCAATTAAATCCACCAAAGCATACGAGCTGCTTTGCAAGAACAAGTTTCACATTTAGAGAGCTAATCACCTCATGAAAAGGTGCATTTGGTGGCAATTTCAAAATGTACTCATACAAGTTGTCACCCCCATCTATTTTCTTGATATAAACTCAAGTCTAGGAGAGTAGTATTATCTCCTGGCAACTTTGCACAGTATTTATTGATGAGGGCGACCACCACCAACTAAGAGTGCTCCAATTAAATCCACCAAAGCATACGAGCTGCTTTGCAAGAACAAGTTTCACATTTGGAGAGCTAATCACCTCATGAAAAGGTGCATTTGGTGGCAATTTCAAAATGTACTCACACAAGTTGTCACTCCCATCTATTTTCTTGATATAAACTCAGGTCTAGGTGAGCAGTATTATCTCCTGGCAACTTTGCACAGTATTTATTGATTAGGCGACACTGGAATTGCAAGTGATTATAGCTCCAGTAGATGAAAGACGATATACAATTGTTCACCATTACCTTCCTCTCGAATACAAGGTGTATGATTTGAATTTCTATTCAAAGACAATTAGTTTTTGTTGTTTTTGGTTACCTCTCTAAAAGAGAAGGATAAAATTTGATTTCCATTGAGCAGCATGCCTACGAGGTTAAATAAAGCTCCATACTGTTTTTGGCGAATCAAAACGAATGACACAACTACAACTTTGCACATCAATGGCCTCTACAACATCGGTGACTGCCAAGACATTCACCTTGCCAGTTTTAAAATATATTAGAGATATTGCAGGTTATTTTCGCACAATGCAGAAGTTGCTCTAGATGAGTAGTCAGTGGTTACAGATTTATAGAAATCAAGGTTCTGCATCAAGCTTGAGATTACTGCTGCTGCAATCATAATTTCCACAAATATAATACAGTGCATCTCTTCAGCATTCCTTTGTTGTAAGATAGTTACAGAAACATTTGCAACTCGGATGCAAAAAGACACCTTTTAACTGCATCGAAAATGGCTTTTTTTGTTTTAAATTTTCCCCACATCTGGCTCAAAAAAACCACAACTTTTTCTCTCCTATTATCAGAGAACCGATTTTTGCAAAGCTTGAAGAACATGCAGAGCTTCGAAATGAAAAGATACACCTGTGTGTTCAGTGTCCATTTCGTAATGTTCTTAACCACCAAATCATAACTTGTCTCGTAGGTAAAAGCTTGCTTTCCGGGATACTTATGAGCCTTGGATTTAGATTTTTATAGTTGCGTTGGGTTGACGATTCAGAAAAACCACGGTTACCCTTTTTTGGAGTAAAAAATTCAACTCCACCATAACCCAAAATTATGTGCAGCAACATTTTTTTAATGAAAGTCCATGCCATGGTCTGACTACTTATTAGCTAAATTTAGCTTTTTTTAGTTCATGTGTAAGTTAAATATATACCTGCATTTATTTTCTGCGATTTTTTAGTCAAAATCTTGCTTAAATTATTGAAATTACATGTGTATTCAAATTACTTAAATGATAGACAATTTGTATTTATTTTCTAGCAATTTTTTTAGTCAAAATCCCACTTAAATTGTTGAAATTACAGACAAATATCACAAAAAAAAATACAAAACCTTTTAGCTTACTGGTCCATATCATATAGGTTTTCAACATAGTAGCACAATTCGAGTACAAATACTGATTCAAATATGATTCTATACGGAAAAATTACTTAACAAAAAAATCAAATACGAAAAAAATATAAGAGTCAAGCTATGGCTATGATAATATTAAAGAAGTCAAGCCAAGGTCAGCGAGCATATGCAGAAGTAGGCAATGTTGTGGAGCAAATATCTGGAGGTGCAAAACGTGAGAAGAGGTTTGCAGCTAGAGAGATTTGATCCTTCTCCGCGCTTGATAGAGCCTAAGATTTGGATCTAAGCTGGTTTCTGTAACATTCAAATTCTCCCTGATAGTCACCTATGTTCATTAAAATGGTTGATTAAGAGTGATATAAATGCCAAAACATACATTTCAAAATCCTACAGTGCTGGCACCTAACAACCCTGCTTTTAACGATGTAAGAATTGGATGTTCAATGCCTATACAGTGTAATATATACATTCCATCGCCAACCATTATGATTCCAGAGGTGTGGAATAATAAAAAAAAAATATCCTTAATTATATACCTTTTTCATTTCAGGCATCATCTCAAATCCAACTGTATATATATTATTAATTATACTGCAATGCATACAACAATACTTATTCATTACTACACTCACTAACTATGACACTTGAAGATACATAGTCTATGTGTAGTTTCAAAGAGCAATGATGCTGGTAACTAATTTCAAATGGTAGCATAAACCCACATGTCTGGGCTCTATACACTATATATGCAACAGTAGACAATTGCTGGAAACAAACATTATATATAATATATGCAACAATAGACAATTGCCGAAATAAACACGAACACATTTTTGTGTTCAAAGTTCAAATACAAAAGTAATTACTTAGGGTTTTCGAAGGACCGAGCAGTATTTTCTGTCTTGAAGTTTTAGCTTTTCCATGGGAAGTTTGCTGTGAAAATGTAATAAAAAATATAAAGGGAGATGTCTAAGGTATGGAAAACGAGATTAACATGGAATCTCAACCTGATAAACTAAATTTATTGGACAATTCTAGCATGGAGCAACAGAGCCTCAGCCCACTTGAGCTACTGGTAATGGATTGGAATTTTGCTAATTTGGAGTATGGCTGGGCAGCAAAACTTAGTCGGGTTTCACTCCCTTACTGGAATCAGGATGATGCTTATGGAGGTTTTGGAGGAGCCCACTGTATGGTCAAAGGAGGTTATAGCACTATCATCACTACTACACGGTGGGGCGTTTTGAGACATTAGTTTAAGACCAAATTATAATTTCGTCTTAAATTATGTTTCTTCATTTTATTTTATTTTTTATCAATATTTTCGACTAAAAGTTAATACCCAGAAAAGGTAATAACTAATGCTGGTAAAAGGTAATCGCGGGCAGGGGGAGAAAAGGTAAATGCTGGGAAATGATAACTAGGGTTTGGGCATGTGCAGCAGAGATACAGAATT
This sequence comes from Pseudotsuga menziesii, assembly GCA_001517045.1. Lineage (NCBI taxonomy): Eukaryota > Viridiplantae > Streptophyta > Pinopsida > Pinales > Pinaceae > Pseudotsuga > Pseudotsuga menziesii. Next base: position 123,442 of record LPNX010719947.1, on the reverse strand, counting down.
CGGGTCGTGTAAGCTTGTGGAAATTGAAGAAAAGCAGGTGATGCATTTGACAGGCTGGGCTGCTTGGGCTGCTGAGTAAAATTCAGGTATTCTGAAACAATTTCCCCTTTCAATTACATTTCCCTTTTCCCTTTTTGGTTTTGGTCTCTCCATTGTTGCTCATTTCTCCTTTCATTTCCCTGGTTTTGGTGTCTCTGTTGATGCTCATTGGCATAATATTCTAAGAACTCAGCCCCTATTTAATCTGTTTCAAATCCCCAACTCTTCCTCCATTATTTGACAACTAATTTTTTCACCTATTGCAGATGGATATTTTATTTTGCTTTCCCTTAACAATAAGCTCGAGGGGTCGAACCCATTCCCCTCACCCTTCAATTTGGAAGTTCCATGCTAGTGCTTGAGATTGGCTGCCATAACCCATATTTTTCCAGCAGAAGCCAAATAAAAAAGAAACATAGTCACCGAAGGTCTGATCTTCACGGCAAATCAATGTGCGAAGTCCAAAATCCTGAGCTTTCCCAAGCCTGCAGATCCCTTTGAGGCCTTAATCTCGATACGCACTTGATTAAACTTGAACTCCAACCTAGATTCAAACCTGTGCTCTGCTACAATATTGAGGCCGTGAGAACTATTTGAGATTCGGCCCAATCGAGCATTGTTGTTATAAAAACCCAAACCTGCAGAGCCCTACAGATCCCTTTGAGGCCTTAATCTCGATACCCACTTGGTTAAACTTGAACTCCAACCTAGATTCAAACATGTGCTCTGCTACAATATTGAGACAGTGAGAACTATTTGAGATTCGACCCAATCGAGCATTTTTGTTATTAAAACCACAGGTCTGTTGGTTGGCTCAGCAAACAACTAGTTGTAGCCTATGCAAATAACTAGTTGTAGCCTATGATAGAATAGAGATATACCCAGTAGAACGATGTCAGACCAGAGAAGACAAAGTGCGTGATCGTGTGTCCAATGTTGTTGAGCATGCTTACTCAGTGTTTTTTAGATTTCTGGACCTGTTCCGTAAATGATCTTTGTTAGTGTTTTATGTGTTTGGTGTGTTATGAAAGTCATTGGGTTTCCTTAGTTGCAGGAGATTTTGAGAGCCACAATCCTGGGCAAAGGTTGTTGAGTCCGTGAAACATGGTGCATTTGTTGCAAATTATAATGATACCAGACACCAGGTATGTCATTTTCTGCTTAATTTCTCTACCTGTTGGTTGTATTTTTCTCTGCTTTCAACATTTTCTTCTTGTCTCTGTCATCAAATTAAACATAATTTTTCTAAAATGACATTCATCTATTTAATTTTTTTCACAGCCAAGTAACTCTCTGTGGATGCATCTTTATTGTATGTTTATATTCCATGTTTGAAAAGGGTAAAGAGGATTCAATAAAATTTTCATAATATATCGCGAAGACAGAGAAAGGGCAATTCTGTGCTACAAAGTTATGATTATATCCATGCCTTTCCACTTATATACTAGATTTGTGCTTGTATCGGCGCATTTGGATTTCTACAAGAGATCATGTCCCATGTTTAGTAGTGAAATGAGTGGAACCAGTGAACCGAATGGGCAGTTCTGTATTCATCATGGCCTTGTATTTTAATTTTAATGATAAATGTAGTCGGTATTGTTATATTTTATGATTTTCCTCCATCAGAGGCATATAAAGTCCATCTTGGCCTTTAGAAGTGCTTCCTTTCAAGGGCTAAGATGGTGGTCCCTTTTGTTGTGAGTGATGTTGGTGGTTGTGGGGAATATGATGCTGAAAAAACCAGTCTTAGGCCACTATAAGTATTTTTAGGTTGAAAGACAGATTGCTGATACTCAATGATGACACTACCGCAAAATATCTAGTTGTACAAACATTTGAACCTATAGTTATGATGCTTAATGAGCATAGTGAAGATAGTGAAAAGCTTTTGGAACACTCCCCAATCATTATAATCTATCCAATTTTTTTTCTGTATATGAGTCTATTTGTTACTGTAAATAAATTTTCCAACCTACGTGCTCATATTACTGTTAACTTTGGAATTCTGTTCGTGACACTAATTTAATTTCTTCCATGGATAGGGATGTCAGGTAAATTTTGCTTGCTTAAAGAGCTTTCCTGCAGGAACATACACTAGTCTTGATTTTCATTGACATAAAGATACCCATCAATCCTTGCCTGTAAAATTTGTAGAAAAAGAAAGGTCATACAATGCATGTTCGTTTATGTTAATTCCCAGGTTGAATGCTAAATTTGCTGTCCATTTTTTTAGATGATGAATTATGTGTATCAGAGAGTATTGCAAAAAGTTTATTCATGGTTACATTTATTAGTCAGTATAATGGTGTATTTTTTTTGGTAAGTAAGCACTTATGGAGGATTTGAATTTGTGACCTTCCATTTACAACTTTTCATCTCATTTACTCATTACAAATTGCTTTAACCCATGGGCCAATATACTGTTGTATTCCTCACATTGACCTATAATAATATACTCCTTTTCCTAAATTTCTTAATCTTGAGAGCAGTTAGAACGTTAGATGGCTCTTTTAAATGAAGTGCATATATTCACATACTATGGCATTCCAGAATGCACCAGATTGCTAAAATTTTGGATGTTTTTTTATCTCACAATGCCAGAGTTTAAATTCTACCTCCAAAAACATGATTTGCCATCCAAATGTGCTCCACAGTTGTGACTTATTTGCTAAAAAAATTCATATTGGTGCACCTATGAGGAATTTTTGTAGTCTTTGTGTCGAGCTGAATGCGTTGGAAAAGTTTGTGAGTACGAGTTTTAAAGATTGCGGCATTCATTTTCAGCCTTCTTTGAAAAGTATTCAAACAATGCAGTATCTCTTCTTTTCTCACTTGGATGCAGACTTTGCAGTAAGTAAATTATGAAAGATTGTTTCCATACACGTTATGTATATGGGGAGGAAGCTTACCTCAAATCAATGTGAACACTCATATATCCTTACGTAATTCCACATAGTAACCTCAATTCGCAGCAAGAAAGGAAATCTCTTAGAATCCACAATGGAGAAAATCAATTCTTGTTGGAGAAGAGTTCTGGAAAGTCATTTGATTTTAAATGATTAGATCTATAATTATAATTCTAATACAAATCTAGTTACTTGGAAATTTAAATTTTCAGATCTACAGTAATTACGGCACAAATTTATTTTTCATTAATCCAAATACAAATCCAATTACTTAGAAATTGCACAAATTTATTTTTCATTAATCCAAATACAAATCCAATTACTTAGAAATATAAATTTTCAGATGTACAGTAACGTTACAAATTTAATTTTCATTAGAATTTGATTCAACCACCACATAAACATGAAGCTAAACTATAATACCAACCAATGGAAGTTATAGACACTCTCTTTATTTTAATCCCTTTATTGGTTTTCCTGTTCTTTTGTAATAAGATCCACAAATGTAATAATGTCTTTTATAATCCATTCAATTTTATTCAAGTTAAATATCTCCAAACTATATTCAACTTGAAAAGAAATAGAAAACAATAACGTTGTTATATTGGAAAATGGTTGGTTTTTATAAAAGCAATTGCATCTAGACAAAATATAATATATTGGTGTTAGAAATCTTGATATCGTTGGAAAAATAGAAGTATTTATTTTATAAATATGAAAGAAAGGAAATAACATCGAAATGCATAAGGCTGATTGATGAAAGTGGGTGATGTGATTGATGTAAATCAAAATATATAACCGTCCTCCATTTTTGTTTTTAGAAGATTGATGGTTTATTATGGCTGGAGGCATCACTAGTGTTGATGATCCTTATGGGCTACCAGAAAAAAATATATCTTTCTTTGAGTTAAAATTTGTCATGTCTCTTTTATGGATTTTATTTCTTTTTAATTATTTGGGAACTTAAATGAGTTTGTTTTTGTTTTTTTTCAATGTGGTTCACGCGCTGGCTTGACCGACGGGCTACATCCACGAAATAATTTCTGGCGGACCCACCCGAAGGGGCCTCACACCCGCGGCCGCTTTGTGCCTAACCCCAAGAGAGTCGATGAGAATGGATCTCGCGACCTCACATGCTGGGAGGCCTAACTACGCGTACTCGACCGATTGAGCTAACTCTTGGGGCTTCTTAAATGAGTTTGTTATTTATACATTTTTCATATTTTCGGAATGTTTGTCAAGTAAATTCCTTAACCAATTAATAGTTGTGTCACTAGTATGAAATGTAATTGTTTTGATGTGCTTTTTTTTTATATGATAAAATTTGATTATAATAATTTCAACATATTGTAAAGACAGACTTTTGAAAATTTGTGTTTGCATTTGATTAAGAGTCAACCCAGCCCTAACTCACAAAGGGTCCTCAATGAGAAAAGTATAGAATTGTTACAAATTTATAATGTTATAACTTATCCATAAATATTTACGTTCACAAAGATCAATCATATTCAATATTGCTAATAGAGTAGCCATGTAACCATCCTATTCTCTATTGAAAGGTTCGATCTTTTAGAAACTAACTACCATTTTTGCATTGGTATATTTTCTCTTATTTTTGTCCATGTAGATGCTAATGAATTTATTTTTGAAGTCGAAGTTTCTGAGTAGTCCTTCAATAATCTCTCTTTATAATCATTGTAAGAATACTTTGTCCATAGTAGTTTTTAACCTCTATGGCAAGGTTTTGAAATTTTGCTTTGTGTTAAAATGCAATTTCAATGCACTCAAGAAAGAGTTATCTACCTCACCTTTCTTGTCTCTTTTAATCCATTTGGCTATGGCTCTTGTTGAAATATTTCATGCGTTAGCATATACCACATTAAAAAACTTCTTAGAATGCTACTGGTTTTTAGGCCTACTTTCCCCGGCTTTGAAAGTGTAATCCAAAATTGGTTGTCAACATATTTACCCTGTGAATCTTCTGCTAATGCAGTCTATCCTTACTTCCCACTTTCTTCATAAATGAGACTTGGAACAAACTCCAGAGTCCAGTCAAACTAAGGCTCTGTTTTATATCCATTCTATCCTAATAGGCTCTTCAAAAATGGATTTATTTCTAGAAAGCCAAATTACCTTTAACAAATTGAGTAGAAATTCTCCATGACAACTTGCAAACATTCTTTCCCTTCAAATTTGGTAGATAGATCACTAGGATCAATTTGTTTCCTATTACACACACTAGACTAGACCTCTTTTATGAAATTACAGTGAATGACAAGTTTATTGTTAGCCACCAATGTTGAAGGAACCATATTAAGAAAATGACAAGTTTATTGTTAGCCACCAATGTTGAAGGAACCATATTAAGAAATCTACTTGTGAAGATATATAGGTGAGCCAAAATATCCCTCATATCTTTATCCACACTTTTTTGGACCAACTTCCTTTGGAATGATCTCCCCCAATAATACTCTCTTTTCTCTCCATTGAGATGTTGTGTGTTATATTATATTATTACGCACTTTCTTTGGATACAATTAGGAAATTAATTGAGGATGCCTTATAATGACCTCATTGATATGTTAAGTTACATATTGTTTTTTAGCATTCTTCTTAGTTGCCTTGGTCATATGCAGATGCGTTTGTCAATAATTTTTGTACTTATTGATGTTTTTACCTTTTTTAAAATCTAAAATAATATTTTACATCCTTATATTAGCTTCATATCTTATGAAATTTCTTTATGAAAATATTAGGGTTAATCTTTTGTTTCATTCATATTAAATGTTGAAAATTACTGCTAATAAGACTTTTGGTTCACACGTGCTTCGTATGCAGTGATTGGTTTGCTTATCATTATGGTTTGCTTATCAGTAAAGTATGATCACTTTTTTTATGAAAATAGTTATTTAGATCTTTAACTTGTTTTTCCTCTAATATCTAAGCAGGCTAGTCTTTGATTTAAGCAATTAGTTTTTCTTAATTTTGAAACAGTTAAGATGAATAAGATGAATAAGTGGTGTCCGATTTCTACACTACTGAGATAGATTGACAACATTTTTAATTGCCATATTTGTTTCTTCCAAGTTTACTTAAGTCTATATTTTCCTTCTTCAGTGACTTATTCCATTAGAACATATGCTTGTATGTGGTTCTACTCTAAAAGGAAATCTATAGTGCACTCAATTAGAGTTAATAGGAAGTATTGCCATTTTAGAAAATAAAGGTGATAAGACCTAAATTTAGGAGCAACCAGTTATATCATGGTTCCGTTCCATTCCACTCTCAGAAACTTTTATTTGATAGAAACAGATGAAAGACTAAAACTCCAATATACATTTTTTTTTGGCCGGGGGTTAATAGTTCTTTACCATTTTTAATTTTAATCAGCGTATCCTCTCACCAAAAACACTAGAAACAAATTTGATAGCTATAAATGTGCTACTGTAAAAATTTAGATCTTGTTGAGCTAAATTCTAAATTTTGTTCCATTGATCAGTACCATTCAAAGTCTAAACATAATCCAACCAATGAATTCAAGGATTCAATCTACACAGAGAAAAATGCAAGAAGCAATTCGTGGACATTTATGAGTTTTTGTAGATATATATATTAACTCCATAGCTGGTCTTTAGTCTATATGAATAACATACTAACTTAATATGTCATAGTTAAATAGTCTATTTATAATTAATCTTGTTTATCAATTATCATATTTAAACTCAAATTAACATTGAAATATAATTATACAAGAATCTAACTAATAGGTTCGAGACCAGAGTTGGTCTTAATACACATTAACTACCATCATCCTCATCACAAGCCTGTGGTTACAAGAGAGTAGTGGTAGCACCTCGAAAAAGGAGTTTTTGAGCCCGTGGTTACAAGAGAGTAGTGGTAGCACCTGGAAAAAGGAGTGTTAGTTGGCCAAATGTTTTTTATTTTTATTTTGTTAGCCTTGGGAATTGTTCCTAACAACACCATATTACACCAGTCAAGATTTTGGTCCTTAGAGAAGATAAAACCGTGGCAGTATCCTTGGATAATCTCGAGCCTCATTGGGCAGTTATCTTTCTCTTCTAATGGGAGATTGAAAAACTCCAAGACCAGTTTCTTTCTGTGCATAAGCGTTCCTTCCTCAATCCCATAATTCAAAACCTACAATTTATAATAATGAGAGAAACAAATAAATTAGGTTTCAAGAAGTTGATAATTAATTAAATTGACATTTGATAACATGTAATAAGTCACTAACCTAAAAGAATCCCTAGTCTTTATAGGCATCCTAAAAGAATCCCTAGTCTTTACAGGTATCCTAAAAGAATCCCTAGTGTTTGCAGGCATTGAAGATCCTAGTCATCTCATCTTACCTCAAGTGGCATGCACATTACAAAATATCTTACCTCATCTCATTTTACTTTTCATATATCTTAACATATATGAACAAAATTATTTGAAAAATTATGACAAATCTGTAGCAGAAATTTGACTTCAAAAATCTGTTTAGTTGTAGGGTTCTAGCTCAAAGGTAGAGCATTTGTATTATATAATGTAGAAGATTGGTGGTTCGATTCCACCTTGCCTTGTCATAAATAGTTGCATTCTATCACTCTTACATAGTGGGGGTATTATGACAATATTTGAGACAATAGTTTTGTAAATTGTCTCAACTTAAGACAAAAAAAGTTTGAGTATTGTCTTAAGTATTGTTTTAAACTATTGCATAATTTAAGACACCCGCTTAAAGACAATACTTAAGACAATACACAAACTTTGTTTTGACTTAAGTTGAGACAATTTACACAAATATTGTCTTAATAACCCCCTCTATGTAGTAGTGCATGGAGGCATTAGTTGAAGGTCTTAATATTCAGTTAGGTCACATTGTAACAGATATTTCATACTCTATGAAGGACCCAAAGTCAAAAGGTAGAATAAAGGGAGAGGTCAAAGTTTGGACTGAGAATAGTCAGGAGTTTGTTGGTGATGCAGTTTTGATAACTATACCCATTGGTTGTTTGAAAGAAAACACAATAAAATTTTCACCAGAACTTCCGGATTGGAAATTATCCTCCATTCAAGAACTTATGTTTGGTGTCCTGAACAAGGTAATCATGGAATTTCCCAATGTTTTTTGGGACGAGAATGTGGATTATTTTGGGGCAACTGCAAGATCACGGAGTTATGAGGTCGGTGTTTTATGTTTTGGAATTTGAAGAAAACAGTTGGGGCCCGAGTTCTGATTGATCTTGTTGTTGGAAAGGTTGCAATAGATGGCTAGAATTTAGAAACCTCTGATCATGTCTAACATGCAATCATGATCCTCCGAAAGCTCTTCGGAGAAACTACTGTACCAGACCCTATTGCATCTGTTTCTACAAACTGGGGTGGTGACCCATTTAGTGTAGGGGTGCTTACTCTTATGTAGCGGTTGGTGCTTCTTGAGAGGACTATGATATTTTGGGCAGGCTTGTAGAAAACAGTCTATTAATTGCCGGGGGGCAACCTGTAAAGAGCATCGAGATACTGTTGGTGGTGCAACGATGAGTGGTCTTCGAGAAGCTATCTGAATCGTTGACATTCTGGAAAATAGAGAGGACTCCATGGCAGAGGCTGAGGCTATGGTTGCTGCACAAAGGGATTGTGATAGTGAAAGAAATGAAGTGAGGGACATGATGAAGAGACTTGATGTAGGAGAACTTTCCAGTGTTCTTTGCAAAGGATCTCTTGACGGGGAACAAAATCCTTTGAACAAAGATGCTTTACTTCAAGACATGCTTGGAAACGCAAAAACAACAGTTGGGCATCTATTTTTAACAAAGAAGATGCTACAGCTACCTACCGCTGCTGTGAAGGCTTTTTTGTTGGCACAAAATAAGGGCTTAGCATTCTCAACAAACGGACCATGGTATGCAAGATACATTTTCCTAAATTTCTTACAAATCCATCCAATGGATTTGAAATCAGTTATCAAGGTGTACCTTGGCATTTCATTTGAAAGAAGATTTTAATAATGTAAGTTTATTTCAAATTTCATATTTCTTATACCAGAGATTATGATATGAACATTGGTGTTCCATTATTTATACATGACTAATTGGATACTTGTTTGAATTTGTATGTCTTTGACTTCTCTCTAATTATTTTTAAGGGCAGTGTTTCATGGTTTTTTCCCGTGGCATTAAGTTGCTCTCTTTCCCTCTTCAGAAGTTCTCTATTTTCTAACTGAGATGTTTTTTTTCAATGAAATATACCTCTAGTTCGTATTAAATTAGCATGGTTTGTGAACTTAGGAACTTTTGATTTATGATCTCTATATTCTTCTAGTCTAAAGTGTCATCAGAAATTAGCAGTTTTTTAATTCATGGATATAAGTCTTCTGCACCTTATTTTTATAAATCCAGAGGGCATAAACTTAGCTTTGTTGTTGGTTCACATGTCCTGCCTTTGATTTTGGCATGTCCTGTGTCGGATAATTGTAGCAACATGTCCTACATGTCCTGTTTCTGAGGATCATGTGACTTGGCTTAAAAGCTGATCAACTGAACTTTTTTTCACAATCCATTGATTGTATAACTTGATAATTTAATTTCATATATGAAAACATCTCTATAGCTCAGTATTCTCAGGCAATGTCTTTGTTCATTATGAAATCTGTTTTGGTCTGATGTGTAAAATTTCATGTCAAAAGTATGAAAACTTACAAGTTACAAGTAGATAGAATCAGTTCTGAAGATGGGAGGATTGTTTAGTTTTCTGGGAAGATGCACAGTTTCATAAACATAAGTTGCAACATACAAGTTTAATTTTTAAGTTGATCAAAATTCCAAAGTTATTATTTGTAAACGTAGTCTTTTGGTATCCAATTATTTTTTGGGATAGATAATAAGAGAAGATAATTTATCAATGTTCAATGAACGACCACAAGAGGTAGGCCAATGGGACTGAAAGAGATTAAAGTGTACCAACCACTGTAAATGATGAGTCTTTGAAATCTTTACTGTAAAGTTGGATTGTTTTGTCACTATGATTAATAATAACCCTGTATTGGGAGACAGGTTGCAAAATGGAATGAGAGGAGCATTTGGAAAACCTCAGGGAACCTGTGCACGTGTGGCCATAGGCCAAGTCCTTTCAGTCCGATGCAGGGACAGTCACTCAAATCATGCCCAAGAAGCTCTGCATCAAGCTATGTTCAAGTTTCTTGGGAGACAAAAAATCATTGTCAGCAGAAAATGGTATTTTTGAATTAATCCCAACTCTATATATTTTTAATGCCTAATTACTATACAGGAATTAATTTATTGTTATTCATCTTTTAGGGGTTTCACTAAATTCACCAGAGCTGACTACTTGAAGTGGAAGTCATAAGGAAGAATTGTTCGTCATGGTGTGAATGCCAAGGTTAGTGGAAGTGAACAATTGTTACTTTTACATGTTTCTTTTGCTTTATGTGCTTTTTATTTTTGGATATTTTAGTAGTTTATTTTGTATTATTTTAATTATTGCCCTATTTACTGCATTTGCCTCGTTTCTGAGGTCCACTATCCAATCGAAAACCTGGGCAGGCATTCCTGAAGCCTGAATCCTACTCTTGTGTTGTCATCTGATTTAGTTGCTTAGATTTTTTCTTTATGATGGATGATAAATGAAGAGCCTAAAAAGCTTGGCCCTTAATACATTAAGGCATCAATTGGGTCAATCCACATTTTTTGATGACTGAATTAATCTTTATTAAGATACTTGTGAACGCGTTTATTATATTGTTTCTGGTATTTTTATGGGTGGATTGAATTTTGTTATTATATGAGGATAGTAATATTACATTTTGCACTTAGTGAACTGATGTATAGAAGATAATTATGCTGATAGGTGTTTCTTTTGTGAGTCCTATGTCTGACTACAACATACTTTTGGATCATATTCATTCATCTATCTTAGACGACAGTCAGTTTGCTGCTGTCTCACCATTCTCGCACTTAAACCTTTTATTTTTCATCCTTGGCCTGGTTTTTGTTGCCCGTCCATCATGTGAGAACCCTGCAGCCTATGGAGAAGGCTTAGCCTTTTTTATCCTACCTGATAACCGGAATATTGGAAGCTTTGTTGGTGGCCTTGTGATTGTGCTGCACTCCAAGGAATGCATCATGGATCTAGTTTAGATGATTGTTGGAAACAATGTCTGTGAAGCCCTAAGATTTTTCAATGGAACCACCATCCAACTAATTTAAGAGCTCTTTAATCATGTCAAGCAAATTAATTCTGGGGTCAAACACCCAAAGATTTGAGTAGTCTGCCAACCATAGAATCATTAAGGCTCCTGCAACAAGGATCCTGTCAAGCAGTTTAATTCCGGGCTTAGGCGCTCAAATATTTGAGTGAAACTGCCATTCAAAGAGTTATATGTCTCTTGCAGCAACCATGGGCTCCTAGTGTTTTTCATGACTACAACCCCGAGAAATGGCGGTAATGCTTCTCATATTGTTTAACTTTTAAATGCCTTGAGATAGTAGTTATTATTAGTATAAATTTTTAAAGAGAAATGTTTGTGCATTGATTAGATTCTCTTCAATAAGATTGATATTTTCTGAGATTTTGTTATCGAATGTGGGGAGTGGCATGAACATTTTTTTCCTCGTTCAAAGGAAAAAACATGGCTATGTGCCTCAATGGCACATAGGAGACAAAAATATCCCTACTCCAAAGACCCGCTAGAACAAACAGGAAAAACAAACATAATCCTCCTTTCTCAGAATAGATCATGAATTTCTTCTACAGAAGAACATTCTCCTATTTCTGAAGTAACCAACAAAACTTTGGAAGGGGCAAAGCTTCCTGTCCCTGTAGACATGTTGAAATTAAGCACATAGAACAAGCTTTTATTTCGATTTTATCCATGATTGGAAGTGTGAGTGGCCATGAACATACGAGTTACATATTTTATTCTAATATGATTTGTTTTATCTAAATGGGTTGCAAAATGATTATTTTGAAATTCATCTAAACAAGTGATTCTCTTGAGAGATGGAGTTTGTGTCAAGTGTTAGTAGGTTTATAATTTATGGTTGTATGATCGAGATGTGTGAAGCCTTTTGTTTATTAAATGTTGTTGTTGGATCATGCTTGAAATTCTCATAGTACTCGCAATTTTTGGCTGTAACCTTTGCATGGCATAGCGGTAGAAATGTTTCTCATTTCGTTAACATTGAAATGGCTTTAGGTATGCTAATCAAATATTATAAAAATAAAAATAAAAATATTATAAAAATAGAAATATATATCTATATATATTAGATGTCTAAAAAATTATAAGTTAATAAAATATTATAGAAATGAAAATATATATATGATATTATTTATAAGAAATTGGAGTGATATTATATGTTGTCATATATACATGTATAGAAATGAAAATATCTCTATGTATGTGAATATACATAGAGATACATTGGTTGGGAGCTTCCTTTGTTGTGTGTGTGAATAAAAGTATCTATCTTTTGCCCCTACTGTAACTAATCTTGCCAGTAAAGGACAAGGAAAGGGAGAGGATATCAATTCCTTTCAGGAGAATGAGAATTCAGTGTTGAGTCCACAGTTAGCACTTATTACACCCCCCTTGCAGTGCAAGGTCCAACATCCACGACAAAGAGAGAGGCCCTTGCTGTGTGTATTGAAGGAAAAGACCTACCATATTCAAATAAAGTTATGCTTTGAATGGGAGACCCTACTTCCAAAAATGTTGTAGATTCCACAAACAATGATTCTACAATTGAACACAAAGAAATTGGAGGTAAAGGTGAAACCCTTGTGAAAAATGATTGCATTGATTTGGGAATTGGAGAGCTAGAGAAGGAAATCTCTTGTCTTACACAAAATCTAGAAGAATTGAAATTGCAAAACGCTTGTGAGACACCATCCCAAGTAATTGGTATTCAACACAAATCCAGTGACAAAAACACACCAATGAGAATTGCAAATAAGATAGAGACAAGGAATGGTCCTCGAGAAGGGAGTTCTGAGAAGACAAAAAAAGGAAGGGTTGTCTCTGCTAAATTTCTTCAATATAGTTCGAAATCCCAACCAAGATTTAAGAAAAAGAATGACAAAATGACGATAAAGGGCATTGCTAATAGGACAAGCCCTCAGATTCAGAAGAAGACTGGGTCATATGGGCCTCAGTTTAGAAGCACACCTGAGCAAGGTTGGTTGTCTCAAAGAAGACAAGTTTGAAGGGAAGAAAGATAACATTGGTAGGCAATTGAACCAAAAGAAAATAGATGTGTCTAAGGATTGAAAAGGAGATAGATATTCTTCTGGAAGATTTGATGGAAAGGAGAACATGTCTCCATGCTTAACACTTTTAGAGAAGAATCACAGTTTTCGCCCAGGTTCAAATTCTATAGAAGTTCCAAAGGATGAAAGGAAGCTAGGAAAAGGCTTCCTTGAGAATTTTAAGAAGCTTTGTGACATACAAGGAGTGATCTCCTGTAACGTCCCCGACCCTCCGACCGACGAAGAGGACGCTACCATGGCGTTAACCATCCGGGCTACCAGCCCCATGAACATGTGAATTCATAAAAATGCTGAAAACAAGATGCATTGAAGTGGAACATACACAAATGCAATCATCTATCATACACAGCTACAATTATCTATCAAACACAGCGGAATCAACATACATTCATACAAGCATTCACTCAACATGTTCATCACATTCATTAACAGTAAATAAGATTGCAGAAGTAAAATAAACAAGACTACTTATCTTATGAAGAACTCAATGCACAACTAGCTACGTCGCTGCAACGTTCCACCCAACCATAGGCCAACGTGCTCCTTAATCTCTCAGCAACGCTGCCACCCCCGAGCCGGGCATGATTCTCCAAGGAATAAGGGAACAAGCAGGCTTACACATAGCCAAGGATACACAAAACACAGCCAAGCCAACACAGTTGGGTTTATCAGGCCATTAAGGAGCTGGGAAAGGCTAAATGCTAAGTTGGTGAGCTCATTACAAAGCCAAGAACACCTACACCAGAACTAGCCTGGCTTCTAAGACACCCACACACACCCAACACAAGGAATCAGTCCCTTCTTTGCTACACAGTCCCTCAGGCCCTGCATTCCCTTTCAGTGCTATTCAGGGGTTGTGGAGAAGAAAGCCAGCCCTCTAGCCCTGTCTGTGTGGTTTCCAAACACACTAGGTTTATCAAGCAACCCAAGCCCCATCTCTGCTCCCAGCACAGTCCGAAGACCAACCATTGCACTCATGCAATCATTTAGCTGTCACAGCTTAAACAGGGAAATGACTCCCAAGTGAATTATACCGTCCCAAATGTATCAGCATACATTACCAACAAACGTGGAGAACAACAACCAGTTCTGCACAATCGAAGCTGCTGGGGAAAACTTACACATACCACACTGGGGAAGAAATTACAGTCTCCCAGCCTGTGTGTGAAATGAACAGACTCCCATCCCAAAAATATAAGGAAGACCACAACAATCCCAACGTAAGGGAGACCACAACAACACAACAAGTCTTGAGGGGAACGGTGGCAACAACAACTCACGGGAAGAGCAATAGTCCAAATCTCAACATTTAAATTGACGGGAATTTACACGACCATACCAGTCTGTGAGGAGATCATACAGCCAAAAACGTGAATGGCCCTTCACAACAAATCGTGGATGAAAGAGCACGGCCCCCAGCTTGCTGTGTGAGCCCAATAACCAGGAAAATTCCTGTGCATGAGAATAGTGAACAGACAACGGTCCCTGCATGAGGATGAACAGCTCCGCTTATACGCGCGGATGAACAGACAACTGGAAGTGCGTGAATGTCTCAGCACTGTCGTGGAGAGAGTAGTATGTCTACGGGATGATGGCGGTGGTTTCTTTTGCCATTGTGAAGTCAACCGTGGGTGGAGTGTGCGTGTGGGCAAGGACTGATAGTCCTGCCACACCCACTCCCAACAATAACTGTCTCAACTACTCAACAAAGCTTTTAATGGTGGTGGTTGGACAAAACAAGGAAAGGTGACACATGGCTTTTCCCCCCATTGGCCAGGGTTTGACATTCCCCCACCCTTATCCTTGTGAAAATCATGCCCCTTCTCAATTTTGTTGCCACGAACGTAGCCGGTCGGGTTATTTAATTAAAGATGCATATTTACATGATGCTAAAACTTAATATGTATGCCGCATGCCCCGATATACCATCGGTGACAAATTTAAATCCCAAAACATAGCATAACCAATCAATGGTGGGGCCTTGGCCTTTAGCTCCGCACCATGATCATTTACAATATATACATCATATACATCTAGTGCAACGGGGTCAAAACCGGGGTGTTACATTCCCCTCCCCCTTCAATAGCACTGTCCTCAGTGCTTTACAAAATTTGAACAAATGCTACACTGGTATCGTCTCAGTGTTTCGCAGAATTGAACAAAAATGGATGTGCCAATCGCATGGCATCCTCTAGCTCCCATGTAGCCTCTTCAGGTCCGTAGTGCTCCCATTGCACCTTTACCTGCCCTATGGCCTGGTTCGGGAGCATTGTGACCTTCCTGTCGAGGATGCGCATTGGCTCGATTCGGAACTCTCCCTCGGGTTCCACCTGAATCACATCCCAATTTATCACATGGTTAGGATCATGTACATATCTCTTAAGCAAAGAAACATGAAAAACATTATGAGCTCTAGTGATAGCAGGCAATGCAAGTCTATATGCAACTGGCCCTATTCTTTCAAACACTTCAAACGGCCCACAATATCTTGGTGACAGCTTGGCACAACTTCCAAGCTTCAAGGAACTCTTCCTTGCCCTCACTTTGAGGTAAACATGATCCCCAACACTGAACTCCCTGTTCACCCTATGCTTATCTGCATAGCTTTTCTGTTTGTCCTGTGTTGCTTTCAGATTCCGTCTGATCTTTACAACCTCTTGCTCCATTTCCTTGAGCAATTCTGGCTCGAGCACAATCCTGTTCAGTGGGTTATCCCAAGTCATTGGTGTCCTACACCTTCTTCCATACAAAGCTTCATACGGACTCATCCCCAAGGATGCCTGCTGTCCATTGTTATAAGCAAACTCTACCAAGTGTAAGTAAACTTCCCACTTGGTTGGTTTGTCCATCACGTACATGCGAAGCATATCTTCAAGCACCTGATTAACTCTCTCTGTCTGACCATCTGTCTGAGGATGGTATGCAGTGCTGAAGTTTAGCTTTGTACCCAAATCTGTAAACAACCCCTTCCAAAAGTTGGAAGTAAATTTGACATCTCTGTCAGAGACTATTGCCTTCGGCAATCCATGCAATTTGAAAATCTCCTTCATGAAAATCTTTGCAATATCATCAGTCTTATGAGTAGACTTAACCGGTATAAAATGCCCTGCCTTAGTCAACTTGTCTACCACAACCATGATGGAATCATGCTGTTTCCAAGTCATTGGCAATCCTGTGATAAAATCCATGGAAATAACTTCCCATTTCCATTCCGGAACTGGCAAAGGATGCAACAAACCTGCTGGATGTTGATGTTCAACCTTTACCTGTTGACATGTCATACACCTTGAAATGTAATCAGCCATATTCTTTTTCATTCCTGGCCATAAGTACTGCTTTCTAGCTGTAGCAATTGTCTTTTGATATCATGGGTGACCAGAATACGGAGCTTGATGGATTTCATCCATAACAACTCTCCTCAGACTTGCTACATCTGGAATATAAATTCTACCTTTATAAGTGAGAAGTCCATCTTTTTCAAATTTATATCCCTCGTACCTCTTCTCAAGACTTTGCTGTTGCAATTTGTCTTTTACCTGCTCATACAATTCATCTCCAGTAGCATGACTAACAATCTGCTGCCTCAAATCCGATTGGCAAATACTAAGAGATGCCACATGCATTTCTTGCATCTTCCTGCTGAGTGCATCGGCTACCCTGTTCTCTTTCCCTTTTATGTGCTTGATTTCAAAATCAAACTCACATAAAAACTCCAGCCATCTTGCTTGCCTAGCATTCAGAGTAGGCTGATCAAACAAATACTTTAGTCCACAGTGATCTGTTCTGAGCTCAAATCTCCTGCCCATCAAGTAATGTCTACACATCTTGAGAGCATGTACTATGGCTGCAAGCTCTAGATCATGAGTGGCATAGTTCTTCTCATGCTCCTTCAGCTTTCTTGACTCATAACATATCACGTGGTTGTCTTGCATAAGGACTCCTCCAAGCCCTTGTCTACATGCATCGGTACACACCACAAAACCTTTTTCTGGATCTGCAACCTTCAATATGGGTGCACTGGTGAGAAGATTCTTCAACTGCTGGAAACCTTCTTCACACCTCGATGTCCATTCAAACTTCATCCCCTTCTTTTGCAAAGAAGTGATGGCATGTGCAACCTTGGAAAATCCCTGAATGAATCTCCGGTAGTATCCTGCAAGTCCCATAAAAGACCTTACATTTGTCACATTTCTTGGAGTAGGCCAATTCATAATGGCTTCAATCTTTTCAGGGTCCACAAATATACCTTCCTCTGAGATAATGTGACCCAAATATTGAATTCTATCTCTATAGAAGTCACACTTGCTTAGTTTTGCATACAACTGATGCTCCTTGAGCAATTGCAATGTCAATCTCAAATGCTCTTCATGCTCTTTCTCATTCTTAGAATAAACAAGAATGTCATCAAGGAAAACAATGACACACTTGTCTAAATACCTGTTGAAGACACTATTCATAAGGCACATAAATGTAGCTGGTGCATTTGTGAGACCAAATGGTACCACTACAAACTCATAATGTCCATACCTTGTCTTGAAGGCTGTTTTATGAATGTCTTCATCCTTGATTCTTACCTGATGGTAACCAGACCTCAAGTCAATCTTGGAAAATACCCTTGCTCCTCTCATTCGATCAAAGAGGTCATCAATCCTAGGCAAATGATATTTATTCTTCACAGTAACCTTGTTCAACTGTCTGTAATCAATACATAACCTGAGTGTACCATCTTTCTTCTTTACAAACAGAACTGGTGCTCCCCAAGGAGACACACTCGGCCGAATATACTTCTTTTCCAACAACTCTTGCAGTTGCATCTTCAATTCTAGCATCTCCGGTGTACTCATCCTGTAGGGTGCCTTAGACACTGGTGCCTCTCCTGGCACAAGTTCAATTGTGAAATCAATGTCCCTCTTTGGAGGAAGCCTTGGAATCTCATCAGGAAACACATCCCTGAATTCCTATAACACCTGATAGTCCTCCAATCTAGGAGTTTCATCCCCTGATGCCTCCAAAATATGAGCTGCATACAACTGGCAACCCTTCCTACAGAACTTCTTTAACTGCATAGCTGAAAGCTACCGTACTGAAATCACCTTTGGAATACCTTTCACAACTACTAGGTTCCCTTCTTCATTCATGCACTCGAAGGTCTTATTGTAACAATCAAGCTTCACCATGTGAGCTTCTAACCAATCCATTCCAATGAGAACATCATAGGAACCAAGTGGTAGAACATTCAGATCTACACACGTGACCAATCCATTCATGACCAATGGACATTTCTCTACCATTTCATTGACATTTCTCTTAGTTCCAGTGGCTAGCTGAACTAACCAAGACTTCTTATGCTTTACTTTCTTAAAAGCACAAATCTCCACTACTCTAGGAGTAATGTAACTGTGCGTAGAACCAAGGTCAATTAAAATAGAAACAGGTTGCTCAACAATCTTACCTGCTACTTCAACCACAGTTGACTGGTGATCTGCTTGGTGGTCCTCCAGTGCTGCATAAATCCTAGGCACTGCCCTTGCTACTTGACCCATTGTTTCTGCTTCTTAAATGTTATAAGCTGGCCTTGCACTCTCATTCTCGAGTGGACAATTCCTGCGCATGTGGGGTCCTCCACATTTCCAACATTGAAGTGGTCCTCTATTCTCTTGTGGATCCTTAGGCTTTTCTCCTATCACTCCAACTGGTTTATTCGCAGCTTGAGATGGCTGTTTCTGCTGATTCCTGAAGTTAGAAGGTTTGAAACCTTTCTTTCTTTGGTCAAACTTCTCATTCTTCTTGTCCTTCCATGCCTTATGGTAATCAGGTTTACCTTTGCTTTGCTCATAGCAGTACTTAGCCTTCCTTATTGCTTCTTCAAGAGTTCTAGGTTCATAAAACTCAATTCTATCTTTGTAAGACTGAGGTAATCCACTCAGAAAACGTTGGATCTTCACTTTTTCATCTTTGATGTATCGGACATACCTTAACAACTCCAAAAACTTATTTGCATACTCTTCCATGGTTTGCTGTCCCAATCTCAGCTCATGGAACTCCTTAATCTTGTCATCATAATACCTGTCAGAGAGGTATTTCTGCTTGAAATACTTCTTGAACTGTTTCCACTTAAGTCTCATTTCACTGATCCTCTTTACTTGCTTGAAGTGTTCCCACCAAATGGATGCTCTTCCATTCAGATTGAATATGGCAACTTTTGCCTTCATGTTTCTCGAATAATCGTGCACTTGAAATTACTTCTTTATCCCAAGAAGCCAAGCTTCAGCCTCTTGTCCAGTCTTTACTTCACCATCAAATGTAGGAGGTTTAGATTTCTTAAATTCATCCCGAGAGCGATCCTTATGGTGTCTCTTTCTTTTTCTTTTATGAGAAGAGGAACTTGAATCCCCACTGGATTCTTCGGAATCAGATGATCCACTAGAATTCCTTCTCCTTCTCCTAGTACTGCTCTTACTGTCTTCTGGTCTTACTGTACCTCGCCCAGAGTCTATCTTTTTTTGCAAGTCTATCAAACTCTGCAACATTGCAGCATTCAATTGATGCTGCTCTTCCTAGGCTTTGATCAAGCTTCTCATGGTGGGTGCAACATCTGGTGGTGTCTCTTGGAATCTCCTTCCATTAGACTCTATGTCATCATTCCTGTTACGGACATTTTCTCCCATGGCATCATGCGCATGCTCATAAGAATCCCGAGCATCATATCCATCATGGGTTCTCATAACTGAACCACCGCTTACTTACCAAACTGCACTACCTAGAATACTGCTCTTGAAGGTGACTATGATTCTGCAAACGTGTTAGTAACACAACTGTTAGATGCATAACATTGATATAAATCAGAATTACTTACCTTCTCTTGGGAAACTATAAAATAACAATTTGCCCAAACACAAGATTTTCTTCATCAAAGAACGTCTATCTGAGGGGGACGACGGGGGTCAAGGGGGCTTGCCCCCTTGCAGGGCGGGTCGAGGGCAGCACCCTCGTTTTTTTGTTTGTTTGTAAATCATTGGTTTTCACGCAATCTGGCGCATAAGATCGCTGCCTCTTTCTCCTTTTCAGCCCTGAAAATCCGCTGAAAAACCGTTGAAAAATCCTGTCGAAAAACAGTCGAAATCTGCTGGGAAATTCCACTGGAAAATCTCAAAATTTCCTTGTACAGGATTGGGTCTTATCCCGACTATGAATCCGTCGTTTCGGCAGTCAAAACAACTAGCTTCCTCTGCTGTTCATCAGCGGTCGGGTGCACTGTTCATCGGGTGGTTAGTCATCTACACAGCCGCAACGGTGGGTAGTGATCCCACTACTGCGGTTTCTGCAGACCATAACTCATCGGCTGTCGGAAGCTCTATCCATTAACCATCGCCGATGGCCGATGATTCCCGGACTTAGAGAAATTTTCAAAATTTTCCCTCTTAGTCTTCCTTTTGCTGCTTGATCAGCTCCATTCACTTCTTTTCGTCGGCGAACTAGTTCCATCAACAGCCGCAATGGCGGCCCACCATCTTCGATCTTCCCCCGATCGCCGGCCCAATCTGTTGAGGTGCAACCTGATCGGTATCGGCAGTCTTTTCTTGTCGGAAGGCTAGTGCTCTAGGCTTCCGAAACGGCGGGTGCACGAACCACTATCTTCTTCCGATGGCCGATGTTTTTGTTACTTAGAAGAGATTTTGAACTTTCTTTACAGCATTGGCGGTCGGAGGCCTTACCCGTCGGACACGTAGTTTCCTAGCCATCCGCAACGGCGGGCACTCGATCAACTATTTTCCGCCGACAGACGTCGAACACCTAGAAAATTTTCCGCAATTTTCCTTCCAACTGTTCTCCGTCGGGTATGCTTCCGCCTAGCTCTTCTGCTACATCGGAAGTCCATCCCACTAATTGTTCCGATGAACCGACAGTTCAAACACTTAGACGAATTCATGGAAGTTTTCTGTCATCAACTTCTGATCTCTGCTGGGTAGAAAGAAATCTTGTTTCTGTCATTGCATCTTTGTGGTCCATTCAGGCCCATGCTGCAACATGAGCTCTGATACCACACTGTAACGTCCCCGACCCTCCGACCGACGAAGAGGACGCTACCATGGCGTTAACCATCCAGGCTACCAGCCCCATGAACATGTGAATTCATAAAAATGCTGAAAACAAGATGCATTGAAGTGGAACATACATAGATGCAATCATCTATCATACACAGCTACAATTATCTATCAAACACAGCGGAATCAACATACATTCATACAAGCATTCACTCAACATGTTCATCACATTCATTAACAGTAAATAATATTGCAGAAGTAAAATAGACAAGACTACTTATCTTATGAAGAACTCGATCCACAACCAGCTACGTCGCTGCAATGTTCCACCCAACCATAGGCCAGCGTGCTCCTTAATCTCTCAGCAACGCTGCCACCCCCGAGCTGGGCATGATTCTCCAAGGAAGAAGGGAACAAGCAGGCTTACACATAGCCAAGGATACACAAAACACAGCCAAGCCAACACAGTTGGGTTTATTAGGCCATTAAGGAGTTGGAAAAGGCTAAATGCTAAGCTGGTGAGCTCATTACAAAGCCAAGAACACCTACACCAGAACTAGCCTGGCTTCTAAGACACCCACACACACCCAACACAAGGAATCAGTCCCTTCTCTGCTACACAGTCCCTCAGGCCCTGCATTCCCTTCCAGTGCTATTCAGGGGTTGTGGAGAAGAAAGCCAGCCCTCTAGCCCTATCTGTGTGGTTTCCAAACACACCAGGTTTATCAAGCAACCCAAGCCCCATCCCTGCTCCCAACACAGTCCGAAGACCAACCATTACACTCATGCAATCATTTAGCTGTCACAGCTTAAATAGGGAAACAACTCCCAAGCGAATTATACCGTCCCAAATGTATCAGCATACACTACCAACAAATGTGGAGAACAACAGCCAGTTCTGCACAATCGAAGCTGCTGGGGAAAACTTACACATACCACACCGAGGAAGAAATTACAGTCTCCCAGCCTGTGCGTGAAATGAACAGACTCCCATCCCAAAAATATAAGGAAGACCACAACAATCCCAACGTAAGGGAGACCACAACAACACAACAAGTCTTGAGGGGAACGGTGGCAACAACAACTCATGGGAAGAGCAACAGTCCAAATCTCAACATTTAAATTGACGGGAATTTACACGACCATACCAGTCTGTGAGGAGATCATACAGCCAAAAACGTGAATGGCCCTTCACAACAAATCGTGGAAGAAAGAGCACGGCCCCCAGCTCGCTGTGTGAGCCCAATAACCAGGAAAATTCCTGTGCATGAGAATAGTGAACGGACAACGGTCCCTGCGTGAGGATGAACAGCTTCGCTTATACGCGCGGATGAACAGACAACCGGAAGTGCGTGAATGTCTCAGCACTGTCGTGGAGAGAGTAGTATGTCTGCGGGGTGATGGCGGTGGTTTCTTTTGCCATTGTGAAGTCAACCGTGGGTGGAGTGTGCGTGTGGGAAAGGACTGATAGTCCTGCCACACCCACTCCCAACAATAACTGTCTCCACTACTCAGCAGAGCTTTTAATGGTGGTGGTTGGACAAAACAAGGAAAGGTGACACATGGCTTTTCCCCCCATTCGCCAGGGTTTGACATTCCCCCACCCTTATCCTTGTGAAAATCATGCCCCTTCTCAATTTTGTTGCCGCGAACGTAGCTGGTCGGGTTATTTAATTAAAGATGCATATTTACATGATGCTAAAACTTAATATGTATGTCGCATGCCCCTATATACCATCGGTGACAAATTTAAATCCCAAAACATAGCATAACCAATCAATGGTGGGGCCTTGGCCTTTAGCTCCGCACCATGATCATTTACAATATATACATCATATACATCTAGTGCAACGGGGTCAAAACCGGGGTGTTACATCTCCCATCTCTTCATTATACCATTAGATGTCGCAAATCATAATGATATGTGGTTGAGTAATTGCATTGTGGGTGAAGTAATATGCATCCACAACATACATCGAAAGAAGCAAGGTGCATTGTAGAATGCATGTGGGATCATAAGAGTGGTATAATGTCAATATACTAGGTAGATATATAAAGGGGTATGAAAAATGTCAATGAAAAAATGGATACGTACAATATATAGTGAAAATAGGGGTTTATTTAATTTGGGAAGACATATTGGGAGGGGGTTAAAAAAAACGATTTTGAGAGGTATTTTCCAATATTTATTGAAATTAGGGGTATTGTTTCATATGCCACGAATGAACGTGCTATGGCATGGTTTCACTAAGTGAAGACCCTGTGGTCCTTGATCTACTTCTTTGCGGATCAACGTCTAACTCACTCAGGAAGACTCAACCATGTAACAAATTCCTTTGGATAAAACTTTTGTGCCTGCTCTCTGCTTTTAATCAACTTGCTAGTTGAATCGGCGAAATGGCTTGTTGATCGTCCGATCAGTGTCCCCACCAAATCAATGGTGGACTTCAAAACTTTGAAGTGCATTCCATAAAGATTCCATGCACAACAATGTTTTTCACAATCCGCAAAGTCTCCCAGTGAAATCGCTCTGGACTGTCGATCTATTTTATGATCGATCTTAGCCGTAGATCTTGATCTTAAATTCCAGTGATCACTTCTGATTTTGCAGCCTGAACCCTTCTATAGCTTCCTCACTCTTTCTCCAGCGAAATGTCCTTATGACCATCGATATTCTCCAAGATCGATCCCCACCACAAGATGTATGGCTATTTGTTTAGGATTAACTCGGGCACACCTTTTGCTTGTGAAAATCATTTTCAACCGTAAAACCATCAAAGATACAAGTTATTTAAGTTCCTGTAATCTTTTCTAAATTGATCAATGAAACAATCGATTCCTTCTATAACACTTCTCATAGACAAGATTCGATCTCATACGCTATACATAAATTTTAAATCTAGTTTACGTTGGGTTAATTATGGATTTATACTGTGAATTAAGGTTTTTCCCATGTACATAGATTGCATTCGTAACATAGAAATATTATAGATCTAAACCATAAACCAACATTATTAGATCAATCGACAATCTAAGTTCGAAATCCAGAAATAAAACAAATTTACATAAATTGGCACATTCAGGAAAATACATAGTAGAATATCCGATCAGTTACAACAACACAGGATTGAATTCGTTAGATACATACACTTCAATTCCAAATCATTCAAGTATCGATTCTGAAACCATTAACATATTTGCAACAATCAGAACTAAGTAATTTTACACATAACAGAATATTAATCCCTACAGTAATAACATTGTACAGATCTAAAATACTTAAGAGAAACATGGATATTTGTTTTACATAAATGCATAATCCTACTACCTGGAGATGTTACTATACATAATTATTTCACATACACATCCTACTGAACTAGAATTACTCATAAGAAAAACAAAGTAGAAACCTGGCACCAATGCTGGGAAAACAAAAGTGGAGAAGTTGTTCCTCCCAACCAACTCCCAGAGCAACCAAATTACTTGCTCCTGAACCCCCAAGCCTGTTTGTTGAACCACAAGACCAAAATATCTTAATGCACCCTCTTTTGCATTACACATATGTTAATCTCCATCCAATGCTATCCTCCCACTTCTCATGGACATACTATTAAATAATATTTTTCCTAGGACTTGGTCATTTATGAGCTTCCTGCTCTTTAGCAACTCAACTAAGAGTGTAGACTTGATTTTTGGGAATGATGCCTCCTGCATCTCGAGTTCTCACTCGGTGGTCTCTGCCACTTGCCATTTCCCTCTGGTGGTCAACGAACACTTTTTCAACAACTATTTCCACTTTTGTTCTCTTTCAACATATTTTATTAATAAGGAATGTTTTATTACAAAATGTTCTTTTCTTGACTTTCATGTCAAGAATAATAAAATAATAATCAAAGTATTTTCCAACAAAATAACAAATTATTAATTCACGGGGTATTACAATACTGTTGTATCATTGAATTTTTTTCTTCATTGAACTCAAAAGAAAACGCTTGAACTGTAGGTTCATCTTCATTGGATACTACTTTTGGATTTGGCCCACTGAATCTCTGTTGCACTCTTTGTTGATATGAAACATCATCATCATCATTATAATCATAA
Source organism: Pseudotsuga menziesii (assembly GCA_001517045.1). NCBI lineage: Eukaryota > Viridiplantae > Streptophyta > Pinopsida > Pinales > Pinaceae > Pseudotsuga > Pseudotsuga menziesii. The sequence goes on along the minus strand of LPNX010719947.1, from coordinate 98,058 downwards.
AGAAGATTGTTCTGAACAAGAACTAGTTCAGAATGTTGTTGATGCTGGAGTTGATTGAAATCATCATCTTCAAAACTGTTTATCAAGGATTCCTTCTCATCACTAGACAAGGAATCATTAGTCATAGTCTTTGTTTCACCAAGTTGTACTGTATCACAAGTAACATCATTCATTTTCTTTTCAAGAAATTGTATTTGAAGGAGTTTAATCACTTGCTCCTTCATTTCAAGTTGGTCTTGAATCTTAACAACTTGATTTTCCAATTTTTCTATAGCTTCTTGAAGTTCTTTGATGTTTTGCTTATCATTTTGTAATCGGTTTCCTCATTTACCCATTGTCATGCTCGCTTGAACTTTCTTGCTTGCACTTGCTTGTTGTCACACTCGCTTGAATTTATGTCACGCTCACTTGCTTATATGCCAATTTTAGGGTGACGTGCAAAACCGATCATGTACCCAAAAATGTGTTTTTACAATGATCTTGTAACAATCTTGATTTAGACTCAAAGAATGGAGAGTTTCGGGTTCAACCGAAAATGCACCCAATTACAAATTCAACTTGACTTGATTTCAAAAAAGACAAGTAAACTTACAAAAAAGGACTATTTTGTAAGTTACAATTAATATTGATCTTCAAATTTGAATTTGTTGTCGATGCTCTGACTCCTTGATTACTTGAGTGTGTATTGCAGGTGCTTAATCATATATGCTTGAATGATGAAAGTTGATGTTTGTGTTTACAAGTTTTTAACAAGTACTTTGATTACCTTGAATTGCATATCAAGTGTGATGAAGGTTAAGTGTCAAGTATCCAAAAATACATGCACCATCACACGGGAGCACTATGTGTACCTTTGATCCCCTTATTCAAATTATGGGCGAATCAAGAACACATCCAACACTAAAAAGTTGATTTTTTATTAAAATATTTGATACATTTACTCTTAGTACTCGAGAGTTTCTACTTTGATTTTATACATGCTTTTTACAAACTCAAAATTCCTCATTGATGTCTTTTTTTCAAAAATAACTTCCCTTTGTGGTGAACTAGAAGTTCAAAAACCTTTCACTAATGTATGTCACCTTTTAGTCTAAAATAATTGGAATATTTTAGACCTCATGAGGTATTTCTACCTCCAAAAAGGAGAGTAACATATGCCATTAAGCATTGGATGCAGGAACGAGAGAAAGAGTACACCGAATAAACTTCACATAGGGATATATATACCGTAATATTTTCCTTGTGATGATTCCATGGGACGGGTGGATAGGCCTACCCATGAAAGAGGTGGAAAATTATGTGTTATCAATTCAACCTTTAATTCAATTGATCCCAAGCCATTTGGTTACGGGACCCATTTTTTCCATGGTAAATCATATTGATTAACACAAAACGGTTATGTATTTGTATGTGGACTAAGTGCAAGTGATTTATGTCCTTGAGGTGTAAAAAGAAACACTTATGTGTTCATCCTTGGGAGGTATCATATTTGATGAGTTATTTCCTTACATTCCAAATTACAAGTAAAGAGTCTACAAACAAAACACTTTTTCTACTCGAAGTGCTATGAGGATTTCTACTCACATCATCAGACATGCTAACTATTCCGCTTGATTATTTGTTTCTATTCCCAACCCCCAGGATAAGTTGTTCACAATTATCTCTCCAGGGTCCCACAAGAACCCTCTTGCATCTATCACCCCTGGACTTCCCTTGGAGGAAACATCAAAAAAGGAGGAATAACATTTTTGCTTGGCTAACCACTCTTGAAATTATTCTTGGGGCATATCTATCTACCATTTTGGAGAAGTTGATTTTGGAATGTGACAACTGGATTGAGGGAAGCTCTTGAGTGAGATACTGGAGACCTAAATATTCTCTTAGGGAAGAAAAGGTTATGAAGCTAATCCTGATACCCCCCTTCAGAGGAGGGAATCCTAGAGTAACGCCTTAGCTTTAGATGTTGTAAGAAAAGGTGAGAGATATTTATTGTAAAAAAATCCCTATTCCTAGCCAACCATACCATCCATCTAATCTATTTGGTTAAGGCATTCCAGGTCCTAGATAAGGAGGGATTTGTAGAGAGAGAATCTTGATAATAGTCTTTCCATCTGAGAAATAAAACACTCCATCGAGTAGGAAGGATATGGAAAAATTGAAGCTCACTCGGAATACTTTCCCAAACCTTATTGACATAGTCACATTCTAGAAAAAGATGCCTTGAACTCTCCTCTACATTCTTTCTTATAAATTATATAGAATGGGCTTCAATCTTCATTTTCTTAAATCTTCTATTGGAAGCATTCGATTGTAAACAAGGATCCAACAAAACATATTGATCTTAGGAAACCCATCATGATCCAAATTATTCTCAATATATGAGAAAAATGGGGGTGAGGAATACTTCTCATAATTTTCTCATAGCATTCCTTTACTGTATAATGTCCAAGCACATCCCATCTTGTTACGCATTTGTCATTTTTGTGAGTCGGGGAAAGACCTTGTAGAAGGGAAAGAAGTAGTTCATAATCATACAATAGGTGCGTAGGAACAACAATATCCTTCCATCCTTTTTGGAGACCAGTTTGTGTCCATTCTGATAGACAAAAGAGAGAGAGATTCCCATGCGAGCTGAGCCAATCTTTAATTTTGTGAATTGCTTAATGACTAGCTAAAGGAGGTCGCATAAGGATTTATGTCTCCCCGCATCCTAATCATCTTTCCATTTCCCGGGATCCAATACAAGTTATCATGTGTGAGCTTCTCAGTCTCCTTGTGAACTTCCAAATACCCATGTCATTTCCCTCTAGATATCAGTCATCGAGGCATCCCATTCTACTCCTTCCTATGTACTTTTTTTGTAAGATGTCCATCCACCATTCCTTTTTTCTTGAGACCATTCTCCACAAAATTTTAGCTCTGATTTCTATGTTCATGAGACATGGTTCATGAATACCCAACCCACCATTATATCAAGGTATCTTGACAGTTTCCTAGTTTACTAGATGAAATTTTGGTTGGTTTGTCTTCCCTCCTTGCCACAGGAAGCAACATATTTTTTTTCTAAGACTAACAATGAACCCAATAGGGGAAAGAATGGTCAAACACATAAAAAGAGGGTTAGAAGAAAGAATAGATTTAATTAAATCAATATTACTAGAAGGGTTGATCTATCGAATCCCCTAATATTGAATTCTGGACTTGATTTTGCAAGAGAGAGCATGCCATTCTATAACCCAATCCTTTCTCGAGGTGGTGGAAACCCTGAAATATTTAAAGGAAGTCTGGTTGGATTGGCCACCAAACCCAAGGATAGAAGATATTTGGTGAAGATGTTTGGGAGATAAATTCGAACTATAGATTTGAATTTTTCCATTATTAATCTCACTAACGGAGTCTTCCATAAAGGAACTCAAGGAATGATTGGATTGGGAGGCAATACTCAAATATGCGCCACCCAAGAGAATGATGTCATTGAAAAATTGGGCGTTATTGCATCCTTTACTCCCCTAGAAATCAAAATTCTTGGAATATATTTGTTTCTCATGGAAGCATTTAATTTCCTACTTAAAGCTTCAACAATAATTAAGTAAAGAAAGGGGGATAAAGGGAAGCTTTTCATGATACCACAAGATTCTTGGAAGAAATATGTAGGACTTCCATTTACTAAAGGATCAATCCAAGGCCTCCCAATGCAGGTTTTATTCCATTGCATGAAAGATGGAGAGAAACCAAAACATTCCATGACAAAAAAAAGAACTATGTCAAAGGCATTAGCTAAGTCCAATATTATTTCCATCCCCTTATCCTTTTTCAGTGACTATAATGGTTAACCTCCTGCATAGGAATAATATTTTCCGTTATTTGTCATTTTATTACGAAACCTCCTTGATTTTCTAAAATGATTGTTTCTAGGAGAAACTTGATTCTATTAGCCAATACTTTGGTTAAGATGTTGTATCTTAATGATTTACAAAGGGAAATGGGCCTAAATCACTTTAAGGAAGTGGGATGAGAATCTTTAGGAATTAGAGCTATAAAGGAAGAATTTGTAGCTCCTTCAATGATATCTTTGATGTGATTCCAATTGAGCATCCTACAAATATCCTACGTAACAAGTGACCAACATGCTTTGAAGAAACAATGGGGAATCCATCAGTCCTAAGAGCCTTGTTTAGATTTAACCCATAGATAGTCATTACAACTTCTTCCTTTGCAATTGGTCATTCCAAATACTGGTTATCTTCTTGATGAAGTAAAATTGGGATTTCTTCACCAATCTCCTCCTTAGCTTATGGATTGGAGTTTCCATCTTTAGTGTACACCTCCTTAAAATAAGAGAAAATCACTTCCATTATTGACTCTGAACTTTCCATCCCATTCCCTTTTGTATCATCAAGCTCCTTAATCACATTCCTATTCAACCTCTCTTTAGCCTATTTATGAAAAAATGTTGTGTTGTGGTAGCTAGCCTTTAACCAAAGTTGTCTAGATTTCAGGTGCAATGCTTCTTCTTTCCACCTGGTCGCTTCTAGAATCTCATCATTGAGTTATTTCTCCTTTTGAATAATTGCAAATAAAATATCCCCTTGCTCCAATTCACCTTGGATTTTAGTGAAAGGAGTTGCCACCTTCTCTCTTTTTTTCCTTGGGTTCATTTTTTTTCACCTATTCCTTTGGAGCTTGCTTGAAGAGCGAATGGATTGCATAGCTTCCTCCTCCAAAAGCTAAAGGGGATTAAACTGCAAAGGTATAGGTCAATGGGCCTCATAAAAGACAAAGGATAAGGAAACATGCTTATGATCAGATGAATTCAAAGTGATGACGCTTAAATGTAATAGAAACCCTTGATGAAATAAAGAACCTTGTTGAAAGAAATAATTGTGTACCCGTATCTGATCTAGATTTGCAGCAATGTGACTTGGTCCAATCTGCCTATTGGTCCATGTATATACCCCACTTTTAGGAGGAATGTCAACTAAATCCCATCTGTCATAAATCTCTCAATTTGTTCCCAAATGGATCATTTTCCTTGCTTCCTCCTCTCTTTTATTTATGGGAAAATGTAGTGTTAAAGTCTCTTGCAACAATACTATTGTGAGGAAACCTTGCCATCACACAAAGAAGAGAGAGTACTCCAAAATTCTATTTTTATTCTATACAGAGTTGGAGCATACACATTGCAAACTGGTATATGCTATGTTGAACCTTTGTCCTCCTTTTTACAAAAATCCAATTTTGATGCTTAAGGGTTGTAACAAAAACCAAATTTAATTATAAGCTATGTTAATTAATGTAAATAAACTAAGAAAGAGGTGACTTGAAAAGTCACCTCTCTTCCCCACTTACGGTATAAATTACTAGGGCATCTATTATGTAAATCACCTTCTACAATTATTAAATATACATTACATTACGTTTCTCTTATGTTCTCCGTCCATTCTCCCCTTTTTGCTCTTTCATTGGTATCAGAGCCTCTCGGCTCTCGGCACCAGTCCATCACCATCTCACCTCCGCTCCACACCTCCTCTTTACCGTCCACGCGCTCACGCTGCACTGCATCTCCACCTCCATCCTGCTCCCCATTCCACCCTCCCCTCTACATGCGCCCATCATCCACCTCCCCTTACCTGCGCTGTGCTTCACTCCCATCTCCACCATTCTGCGCCTCCCTTACCTTCTTCGCCACCCTTTCCAGCTCCCTCCTCTGCCACTCATCGACCCACCTCCTCCTTACCCTCCCTCCACTCCACACCGCTGCCACACCATTTCCGTCGCCTCCATCCTCTACCCACTACCCTTCTCCACCTTCTCCTTCCATCCATGCCTCCACCTTTCTCTGCCTCCCCCTTCCATCCACGCCTCCCCATTCTTCACCACTCCACTCGCCCACCACCCTTCTCCACCATTTGTAGCTCCATCCCCTCTTCCTGCCACTCCACGCTGCTACCGTCGCCCCCCCTCCTCCATTTCCCTCCACCTCGCTCCACCGTTGCCCCCATCCTCCATCCCCCCTCCACCGTCGCCCTCATCCTCCATCCTCCTCCACCTGCTTCGTCCTTCATCTCCGCTTCTTCCATCTCATGCCATCTCCTTCCTCTCAACGCCATTTCCACCCACCTCACGTGTCATCACTCCCTCCCCAACACTATTCGCCTACGACTGACAACTCCTCTCGTCTGCCTTCACAATGCATTCCCTCACAACCTCCGCCATCCAGTCGTGTTTCCTCCCATTCCACAGTTCAACCTCCCTTCTGCCGCTCGCCATTGTTCCACGGTGTGCTGGATAAACAATTTTCATAATAATAATTTTAATATTAATAATATATATTAATATTATTATTTATTAAATATTATTATTAATATATATATTAATATATATTAATATTATTATTTATTAAATATGATTATTAATTAATAAATAAAAAAACTATATTATAATAAAATAATAATTATTATAATTACTTAAAAACAAAAGAAAAAAAAAGAGGAGAAAAAAAGAAAAAAAAAGAAAAGAAAAAGAACCAACCGTGGTGGGTTGGTATCATATCGCAAACAAAAATAAATCCACATTTAGTGCCGAGAAAATTCCAATCACAAGATCAATGGATGCTTGGTTCGACCAAGTTAATGAGAATATTAACAAGAACTACGAGGAACTCCAGGCAAAGATCAAACAGACAAGTGACAATTTGACATCAAATTGGACACAATTTACGTCACGAATTGAGAATAGTTTCCTCACTCTACAGGAAGACCAAAAGAAAAGTCAAGCAGTTTTAACTGCCATCTTGGACAGATTACAAATCTCGAATGACCTGCAATCAAACTCTCCCAGAACTCCAGAGAAGCCAGAGCCTCTATTCAACATGTCGTCCTCTAATGCATATACACAAGGACGCCAAATATGGGTGAAATTCGAGTTACTCAAATACAACGGGGACGAACGACAATGCATAGCATGGATTAACAAAGCTGAGGAATACCTAGACATCCACAACATCCATTACGACGACGAAAAAATTAAATATGCCTCCATGCATCTAGAAGGCAGCGCTTACAACTGGTACTTATGGTGGAAGAATACTGCAAGAATATGTTCTTATAACTAGGTTAGCTTCAGGAACGACCTCATCAAAAGATTCCAAGGCGTTGAAGAAAAAGACTTCTTTGCCAAAATCACAAGGTTACAACAAAAAAACAGTGTCGATGAGTACACCTGTGATTGGGAAGCACTGTCAACTCGAGTCCTAGAATTAACCGATGACCAACGACTTCAGACCTACATACACGGTCTAAAACAACACATCCGTGACAAACTAGAATTACACAACATCTCTACCATGGAGGAAGCATGCCGTAAAGCCAGGATTATTGAAAGCAAATCCATTCATACAAATGTCGACCAAGACGACTCCAAAAAGAACCTCCTCCAATCAGGGTACACAGGAAATCCAAGGTATACACCGCCTCAACTTAGGGAAGGAACAAAGCCCAGTTTAGAGGCCCAGAGAATAAAAGAAGGGAAATGTAAGTTTTGTGGAGACAAATGGGATCCTAAGCACAGATGCTTACAAAAGAAATTATATGCTTGTGAAGCAGAGCTAGAAGTCAATGAACCAATTGAGAACGATGTGAATAGCCAACAAGACTACCACTCAGGAATTGAGGATGACTCCCCACAAATATCATTAGCCGCTATTACTGGAATCTCCCAACCGCAAACATTGAAGATTAAAGGACATATAAAAAATAATAACGTCACAGTTCTCATCGACTCTGGCAACACCCATAACTTCGTTAACGTCAACCTTGCTAAAGTATTTAACCTATTCATCCGTCTAGTACCTAACATGAAAGTTATGGTAGCAGATGGCAAGAAGATTGACAATGTGGGAAAATGACACATGGTTAAGTTACAAATGCAAGAATATAACTTAGAATCAGATTTCTTTGCGGTACCACTAGGAGGAATCAACATAGTAATAGGAATACAATGGTTACAAACCTTGGGTACATACTCTGCAAATCACCAAGAACATTTTATTGAATTTCATGCGTTCGGGAAAACACACAAATTATATGGGTTCCAACCACCTCCAACACAACTGGTTACATCACATAAGATGGAAAAGCTACGTTGGAAAGATGCACCAACATACATACCTCAATGTCAAGAAATGAAGATTCTAACAAGTGAAGGAGATATGGATAAACAACCAGAGACACAAGAGCTAATTCGAAAACATCGCAAGGTGTTTCAAGAGTTACCTATGGCGCTCCCAACAAATAGAAAAACTGAACACATAATCGAAATAGAACCAAGGACAAAACCTGCCAGTAACAACCCATACAGATGTCCACATCAGAGACGTTGCGATAGTTCACATAGTCATTGTCGTCAAATAAGCTTTGAGGACAAAGCTTCCTTAAGGGAAAGGCAATGTAACAAAAACCAAATTTAATTATAATCTAGGTTAATTAATGTAAATAACCTAAGAGGTGACTTGAAAAGTCACCTCTTTTCCCCACTTACGGTATAAGTCACCTCTTTTCCCCACTTACGGTATAAATTACCAAGGCCTACAATTATTAAATATACATTACATTACGTTTCTCTTATGTTCTCAGTCCATTCTCCCCTTTTTGCTCTTTCAAGGGTAGACACTAACTTAAATTTTTTTGTGTCCCAACACACGAGAATCTGATGCTCCTCTTGCACTTACCTCAAATCTTTGTCTTTTTTCCCAAATTTTAAGAAGATTATTCAAGGCATATATAACCTCCATCTTGATATCCCAGAGAAGAATTATAAAGGTTTTTGTTTCTTAACCAAGTCTTCAATTGGTTCAAGATTTTCCTTCCTACCATACCCCTGCAATTGTAGGAGATGATTTTCATTATTTTTTACTTGTAATGGAGCATCTTATCCCTTCCTTCATCATTTTTATCCTTGCTTGGTCTGGTTATAGATGCTACATTTACTTGCTTGTCCAAAACTATTCTCTTACCAATGGCTTTGTCTTTTTCCATTTTCACTTTCGTGTGATGCTTTGGTGTTTTCCTCCCCTTTTTATTTGGTAGTTGTTCTTCATCAGATTCTTCTAATTACACTTCCTAAATGGATTTTGACTTTGAGCAGGTAATTGATCCTTTAGAATTAATAGGGATGTAGGTTTTCCTTTCATCAATCTCTTCAATAGGCATTGGACGAAAAAGAGAACCGCAATTGTCTCCCTTCCCTATTCCTTTGAGGGTAGGTTTTGGTAGTGATCTTGAAGAGATTTGGGGTGGCTTCACTACGCCAAGATCTGGATTGTTCTTTGATTCTTCCCTATCACCCTCTTCCATGTATAAAATTTGAAATATATTCTTGGCTTAAAAGGATTTTCCTTTCTTGGATAAAGGAGGGAGGGGGAGCCAATTTCTTGCCCTTTTTTTGAACCTACTTCCAACCATCCTCGTGACCTTCGATTTGGATTTAGGGAAGTTTCAAGACAAAATCCCATAATCATGACAGATCTTGCATATAAATGGGAGTTGTTGATAGTCAACCTTCTGAAGGTGCTTCCATCCATCCATAGAGAGATTGATGTCTTATGGAAATCCCTCTTTTAGATCTACTTCAACGTAGATCTTGGCACATGAGAAGAGGGGGGTTTTGGGTTCATCCTTGTCGATGTATTCCCCCAAAGAGTTACCAATTGCGGCCATATCTTCATCACTCCAATATTGGAGTAGAAAATATAGGTGCTTTACCCATACTAGAACAAATGATGGGATGCATTTTTCTAGATCAAAGAATACATTCCATCAATTCAAGTACATACCCCTTGGTCCCATGAAGTATGATCCATTTCTACAAATAAGGTCTCTATATTCTTTTTTTCTCAAATACGAAAATGAAAAAACCATTACCATAAAAGTCCCAGTACATATTGCTAGCAATTAGGGGTTTGTAATTATTATTGATATAGATCTCCATGGCCCCGTGGGAGGGCCAAATACCTGTGAACTGGTCAACCATACCTCTCTCCATGAGTACCACCACCTTGATTTTTGAAGTAATGGAAGTGATCGTGATATCTAGGACAATTGATGACTTCACAAATTGGGAAGGGCCAGATCCCTCTTGAGGAGAAGGGACCGCCAAAACCACAACACAAAAATGCTTCATCCAAACAACATGATATCTTCCCCAGATCATGATCCATGGGGGGTTCCATGGGAGGGATAAGGATTTGCAATCACTCAACGGGAAATGAAGAACCCTAAACTTCAAGCTCATGCAACTTGCTTAGAATTTCCAAGGTTCATTCTCGGTAGTTTTCTCCATTTTAGGGAAACAATAGTATGTTGAATGTTCTTACCCTATTATGCCTACATCAATGAATAGTTGAATTATTAAAATTTAAACTATTGTTTGAGTATGGGTTACTATACTTGAAATTCCACTAATGTCTTAACAATTTTAAATTTCAATAATAATATTTTGTAAATATATTTAAGCATTTAGTCAAATTTAATGTATCTCTATTAGGTCTTAATTTTCTCTTAACCTCTAATTCTTTATGATGCCACATATTTTCCTTAAATTTAGATGCAATAATACTTTTAATATTATCTTTATTATGCACTGTAAAAAGATGGGATGTTTATTTTAACTTATTATCAATAAAATCTATTAAACTAATTTAGTATAAATCAAATTTAAAATTATATTTTTGTTAGAAAATGTTAAATAATATTTTGCAAAATTATTAATAATATAAAGTTAAATATTATTTTGTGAAATAATTAATAATAATATTATTAATAGTAATATTACTTTATATATTAATAAAGAATAATATTTATTTTTAATCACTAAAACAATGATAGAGATATTAATTATTTTTTAATATCAATAAAGTTTATTAAACTAATAAAGAATAATAGTTAACATAACTTACCAAAAATAAGAACGTGATTTTCAAAACTAAAAGTTTTAAGAATAGTATCATATTTACAAGTGTGATTTTTTTGAGTAATTAAATTTTAGACAAAATTATATAAAATTTAAAATCAAAATAATATTTATTTTTAATTTTTTTACATTAAAATTTTATAAATTTAATCAAATTTAATAAAAAAAATTAATTCATAAATTTATTTAAAATGTAACACCCCCGATTTAATATTTTTGAATTTTGCTAGAAAATACTTTGACTATTATTTTATTATTATTTGACAGGAGGTCAAGAATAAAACATTTGGTTTGTAATAAAATAGTCCTTATTAATAAAAATTGTTGAAGGAGAACGCAAGTAGAAATAGTTGTAGAAAGAGTGTTTGCTGACCCATAGGAGAGAAATGACAAGTGGCTGAGACCACTGAGTGAGAACTTGAGATGCGGGAGGCATCATCCCCAAAAATTAGGTATGGACTTATAGTTGAGTTGCTGAAGAGAAGGAGGCTCATAAATGACCAAGTCTTAGGAAAAATATTCTTTAATAGTATGTCCATGAGCAGTAAGAGGCTAGCATTGGACGATGATTAACATCTGTGTAATGAAAGAGATGGCGCATTGAGATATTTTCCTCTTGTGGTTCAATGAATAGGCTCGAGGGTTCTAGAGCAAGTAATTTGGCTGCTCTGGGAGTTGGGTGGGAGGAACAGCTTCTCCACTTGTGTTTTCCCAGCATTGGTGCGAGGTTCCTACTCTGTTTCTTTGAATTATTTAGATGCAGTAGAATGTATATGTGAAATGTTAAATTGCAGTTATATTCCATATTGTACTATTTTTATGCATTTTATGGAACCGTTATCCAGGTTTTTTAATTCTAGATCTATACAATGTTAAATTGTTCTCAACGTATCTCAGATTGGGCATTCCTACCTGTATCAATGATTGTTAGTAATGAACTAATGTAGCAATTATGTTAGTTATGAGGTGAATTACTTAGGTCTGACTCCCTCTGATCTCCTATACTGGAGTGATTTAGAATTTATGAATACACATCTAATGGATTGAACCCTCTGTTTTACATGGTATCATATGTTCCTACTGTGTATTTCCTATCTGTATTTGATTATGAAATTTTACCTTAATTCCACAATACGATTTTATGTTGTCGAACGAATTTGAAATGCTTGTTTATAGTTTAGATCTGAGTTATTTTCATAATGGTGGTTGAAACTATTTTTCATAGAGAAACACTGTAATTTTAACTGTACAAATGCTATAAGCTTTTTAGCACAGTCAGTTAAATGTTCTGAGATCATCATCAGTCGGCGGGAGTAAGAGTTGGTTGCAAACACTAGGATAAATTTCCAGATCCAATTTTTTTATGGTAAGTTAAACCCCAAATCAACCAGAAACTCGTTGAATCTGCACAGTTAAACTTTGATCCACAAAACTAGAAGTTTAACGGTCCAGATCTAACTCGCAGTAAGATCGACGGTTCACAGAAGTGTGGAAGTCGGAAGATGGATCTGTGGAAGTCCCAAAGAGTTGAAAGGAAACCCGACTTACATAATCCGTAGGGTTAGATGTTGATTTTCAAGTTTAGAAGATAAACGGTCTAGATCTAATTCGCAAGGTAGATCAACGGCTGATGTTAGTCGCGAAGTTTCATTGGAAAATTCAAGTGTTTGTTTTATAAAGTTTATGACTTCCGAGTTCCGTAGCGGAAGGAGGAAAGCGGGAGGTGAAAATCAGAAGGTCGAAGTGTTTGTATTATGAAGTTTCCAACTTTCGAGCTCCATAGCGGAAGGCAGAAAGAAGAAATTCTAAGTATTCGTTTTATGAAGTTTCTGACTTTCGAGTTCCGCAGCAGAAGGGGGGAAGCGGAAGCTGGAAAGCAGAAAGTTTAAGTGATCGTTTTATGAAGTTTCTGACTTTCGAGTTTCGCAGCAGAAGGAGGGAAGCGGAAGCCAACAAGTAGAAAGTGCAGAAAGTTTAAGTGATCATTATATGAAGTTTCTGACTTCCGAGTTCCACGACGGAAGGCGGGAAGCGAAAGCCAGAAAGTAGAAAGTTTAAGGGATTGTTTGATGAAGTTTCTGAATTATGAGTTCCACAGCGAAAGGCACAAAGTGGATGGTGTAAAGCATAAAGTTTAAGTGATCGTGTAATGAAGTTTTCGACTTCCGAGTTCTGCAGCAGAAGGCAGGAAGCAGAAGCTGGAAAGCAAAAAGAGTAATTGATTATTTTATGAATTTTTCGACTTCCGAGTTCCATAGCAGGAGCCAAAAAGAAAAAAGTTTTAAGTGATCGATCTATGAAGTTTTCGACTTCCGAGTTCCACAGTGGAAGCCGGGAAGCGGCAGCTAGAAATAATAAAGTTTAAGTGACCGTTTGATGAATTTTCCAACTTCCGAGTTCCGCAGGGAAAGGCGGAAAGCAAAAAGTCTAAGTGATCGTGTTATGAGGTTTTCGACTTCTGAGCTCTGCAGCGGAAGGCGAGAAGCGAAAGACAGAAATAAGAAAATCTAAGTGATCATGCTATGAAGTTTCTGACTTCCGAGATCCGCAGCGGAAGGCGGAAAGCGGAAAGTCCAACTAATTTTTTTATGAAGTTTTGACTTCCGAGTTCCGCAGTGGAAGGTGGAAATTTGAAAGACCAAGTGATTGCTTATGAAGTTTCTGAATTCAGAGTTCTGGCCGGAAGGTAGAAAAGGATTTGAAGTATCAACTTGTGATGTTCCTATTTTCGAGTTCCGACCGGAAGGTGGAAGGCAGAAAAAGGATTTTGAAGTATCAACTTGTGATGTTCCGATTTCTGAGTTCCTCCTGGAAGGCAAAAGGAGAAAAATGGATTTTGAAGGTATCAACTTGTGGCATTTCGATTTCCGAGTTCCGCCTGGAAAGCGGAAGGCGGAAGATGGCCATTTTGAATGTATCAACAGCTGGTTCTCTGATTTCGATGTTCCACCTAGAAGACGAAAGCTGGAAAAGTATTTTTAGTGCGGAAATGACTATTTTGTTTGTAGAGTGGTTTTATTAATGGCGGATTGACTGATATAGTGGTCCCTAAGCCCAAAAATGAATGTGCAAGGATGATTTTGACCTTTATTTATGGACATGGTTTCTTTTTATTTTGTATTCCTTCATGATAGTTAGGATTTTTTATTAATGTGTTTGAAGATATATGGTTATAGAAAAAAAAATCATATTTGAATTTTGAGTTGTGTTACATATTGTAGCAGAGCATGGTTTCAGCGCTAGGCCTGAATAGGATCAACACAAAACTGCTATACAAAAACAACAAACTAACTCATGTTTATTTTTTCTTGAAAATTCTCTTACACAATAAAGAGAAGTACCAATATTTTTGCAAGAAATATGGCAGATGCGGGAATGTCCACAGAAGAGGAACGTCTCCCAGAACAACCTTTAAATGAAGAGGGTAATCTAAGGGATGTAGAGTTTTGGGTATATCTAAATTGAAGTCAGGACAATAAATCTGAATTAAAAAAGACTATGAATGAACTAAGATCTGAATTAAGAAGGGTTAAGGAGGATAGTGAGAGAATTTTGAAGGCTCAAGAAGAACTGAACACTATCCTGTTAGCAAAAATCCATAATGAAGAAAAAGATAAAAATGAGGATTTTGCTCATGAACTTCCTAAAACTTCCCTGTACAATAAGCATAAGGGTAGGAAGCTGGAATTTTCCAGCCATAACTCTGACACTTCAAGTGAAGAGTTAGTTAAGCATCACAGAAAAACTCAGGAGTCAAGTGAAAGCCGTGACGAAAATAAAAGGAAGAAAAATTACACACCCTATGAGGAAATCTCTGGGATTTCAAAAAGATCAAACCACCCATGTTTAATGGGGAAATTGAGAAGGGTGAGGAGGTCGAGGGCTAGCTATCTAGTATGAAAAAATACTTCCAAATATATAGTTACTCAAATGATCAGAAAGAAAAAATGGCCATTTATAATCTGACCGGAAAGGTAGATATTTGGTGGCAAGATATAAAGAAAGTTAAGGGTATAAAAGAAAGGTATGTAACCTGGAAAACTTTTAAAAAGTTGTTTAAAAGAAAGTATTTATCTGAATAGTATTAAGAATACAAAGCCAATGAGTTTTATGAATTAAGGTTCATTAGAGGAAATTTGGGATCTAAAATGGGCCTTATAAGAAAATGTGCCAACAATAAATTTTGTGAGTTGGAATTCAAGAACCAATAGAATTTCAATAAAATGAGTCAACCATAATGTTGAATTGACATATTTGTCATAAAAGAAAACTAGTTTTTGTGTTTGTATTTTGGACATAACTCCCTGTGTTTTTACTCAAATTCTGAGCGGGAGAGCTCGTTGGATGTGGAATTTAATTCCGCATCCAACGAGTACCCATGCTGCATACTTTTGATAGAATTTGCTACCCCAAAAACAAGAAATACCTGAAAAACGTGACGATGACATCATCATCACATTTTTTCAGCTATTTCTTGTTTTTGGGGTAGCGGGGTCCATCAAAAGTATGAAATGTGGGTACTCGTTGGATGCGGAATTAAATTATGCATCCAACGAGCTTTTCTGCTCAACATTTGAGTAAAAAAACAAGGAGATATATCGAAAATATGAACAAAAAAAGTAGTTTTTTTTCATTCTTCCTCCAAAATTAATAACTATTATTTTATTATTTTAACTATTATTTACTGATTATTTTATTATTTTCCTTAGGAGGCCCATTTTAGACCTCAAATTTCCTCTAATGAGGGGCCATGACAATGAAAGAACTCTATAGTAAGTTCTTAAGCTTACTTCGCTATGTCCCTTACATAATTGATGAGAAGCTAAAGATACAACATTTCCTTAGCTGCCTAACTCTCATGTTTAAAGAATGGATTGAATATGACAATCCAAAGACATTGGAGGAAGCAATGAGGAAGGCAAACTTCTGCTTTGATCAAAACAAAAATAAAAGAGAAAGTACACCAGCTTGGAAAAATCAAAGGACAAGTAATTTTGATTCTAAAGGAAAACAAAATAAGTTCCATAAAAATAGGGGAAATAATCACAGAGGGTGTCAAGGTAATAATAATTACAAAGGTTTTAAACCTCAATATTTTGCAGGACCCTCAACTATTCCTAATAAAAACCCAGCACAAAAAGAACCCTTAAAATATTTGGAGTGTGGGGAGCAACACTATTTTAAAGACTGTCCAACAACGAAGCATAAGTTTAATATCCATTCTATCCAGGAAGCAGTGATAGTTGGGGATATGGCCAGGAGCATGCCCAGAATCTGCGCTGCACTGGAAAATCGACAAGCAGACGCTGAACTTCCATGGTCGAAATTGAAGGTATGATAAACAATCAACCCATCTCTGTTTTAAATTGATCCATGCGCAAGCCTGAGTTATATTTCACCTAGAGTAGTTGAATTATGCAATTTGCCACCTGAAAATTTTGATAAATCTTGGCTAGTACAATTAGCCACAGGTACCAAAAGAAAGGTTACTAGTATTGTTAGAAATTGCAAAATAATGTTGAATGATTTCCTTACACATGTGAATGTAAATATATTTCCTTTAGGATCTTATGATCTGTTGATATGCATGGATTGTCTTGAAGAGCATAAATTTTTGCTAAACTCTTTAGATAAAACATTTATATGTATTGATGATAATGGAAATAACATAAAAGTAAAAGGAATTACTAGGAAGGTAACTATAAGATAAATCTACGCTCTACAAATGAAGAGATTAGTAAGAAGGGATGTAAAGTATTCATAGTATATATAATGAATGATAAGGAAAGAGATATAAAACCTAAATTGGAAGACATACTTGTTTTAAAGAAGTTCAAAAATATTTTGTCAGAAGAAGTCCTTGAACTTCCTCCAAAAAGGGATATAGACTTCACAATCGATTTGATACCTGGAGCGATACTAGCATTGAAATATCCATATTGAATGAAGATAATCAAACTCACAGAACTAAAATCATAGTTACAAGAACTAATTGACAAAAGGTACATTTGAGCAAGTGTGTCTCCCTGGGGAGCACTGGTATTGTTTCTAAAAATGAAAGATGGTACACTAAGATTATGTATAGATTACAGACGACTAAATAAAATGACTATTAAAAACCGATAACCGCTTCCCCGGATAGATGATCTATTCGATCAGTTCTATGGGGAAACTATCTTTTCAAAGATAGATTTAAGGTCGGGTTATCATCAAGTGCGAATAAAGGATGAAGAAATTTTTAAAACAACATTTAGGACCCTTTACGGTCACTATGAGTTTTTCGTGATGCCCTTTGGGTTGAAAAACACACCTGTTGCATTCATGTGTTTAATGAAAAACATCTAAGTAACTATCTGGATAAATTTGTGGTTGTATTCATTGACGACATATTAATCCACTCTAAGAATGAACAAGAACACGAAGAACATGTAAGAATAGTTTTGCAAGTTTTAAGAGAACAACAGCTTTATGCAAAGTTCAGTAAGTGTGACTTTTTCAAAGACAAGATTCAGCACATGGGACACGTAGTTCCCAAGGAGGGAGTATCAATTGACCCATAGAAGGTAAAGGCCATCATGGAATGATCGTTTCCTAAAATGTATCTGACATCAGATCATTTATGGGAATTACTGGATACTACAGGAAGTTCATAGAAGGATTTTCTAAGATCACCTATACCATAAATTCTTTGTAAAAGAAAGGAAAAAGATTTGAGTGGATTAAAACATGCGAGCAAAGTTTTAACAAATTAAAACACCTGTTAACCACCACCCCAATCTTAAAAATTGCTGATCCATTCAAGGATTTTGTCGTATGTATTGAATCTTGCAATGAAGGGTTAGGTGGAGTATTACTACAAGATAATTATGTTGTAGCTTATGAAACCAGAAAACTAAAAGACCATGAGAAGAATTATCCGACACATGATCTAGAACTCGCTGCTATAATTCACGCCTTGAAAATGTGGCAACACTACTTATTTGGGAGAAAGTCTTTACTTATGTCAAACAACATAAGCCTTAAATATGTATTTTATCAACAGAATTTGAATGCAAGACAAGCCAGATGGTTTTCATTTCTAAGCGAGTATGACTTCGAAATAAAGCACATAAAGGGAAAAGAAAATAAAGTAGCAGATGCTTTGAGTTGGCATGCGAATTTACTATGTGCAAGCAGGAGCTATGAATTTAATCTAGGAAATCAGATTTTAAGTATTGAAAATTCTGATGGGGAATATCAGAGGTTAAAAGAAAAGACTGTTAAAAATGAACAATAACAAGTAAAAAAAGACTTTACCCTAAACCAACAAGGACTATTGTTGTATAAAAACAGGTTTTATATACCTAACATAAAAGAAATTAAATTGACAGTCATGGATGAACTGCATAAAAGACCCTACTCGGGGCACCCTAGGTATCATAAAATGATTACCATGATCATAAAGGACTTCTTTTGACCAAACATGAAGAAGGAAGTGGCTGAGTACTCAGCTCGCTACCTCAAATGTCAGCAAGTTAAAGCATAGTATCAACATCCTGCAGGATTGTTGCAATCACTACCCATTCTAGAATGGAAGTGGGAGACCATTAGTATTGATTTCATCACCGGATTCCCAAGAATTGCAGACAACATGATTCCATCATGGTTGTGGTTGACAAATTAAGCAAAGCGACTCATTTTATGATTGTAAAATCTACCTACAAAGTTGTTAATATTGCAAACATCTTCATGAAATAAATATTCAGGTGACATGGCATACCAAAAGTGATAGTCTCAGATAGAGACGCGGAATTTATAGGTAATTTTTGGAAAGCCCTGTTTAAAGGCTTGGGTACCTAATTAAATTTCAGTACTGCATATCATCCACAAATAGATGGGAATACTGAAAGAGTAAACTAGGTTCTAGAGGACATGCTCAAAATGTATGTTATGGACAAATCAGGTAAGTGGGAAGACTACCTACACTTGGTTGAATTTTCTTATAACGATAATTTCCAAGTTTCTGCAGGCATGAGTCCATTTGAAATTTTATATGGGCGTAAGTGTAATACTCCAATCTACTGGAGTAGTCCTGTTGATAGATTAATGTTAGGACCTGATTTATTAGAAGATATGGAATTAACCGTGAAATAGGTACAACAAAACTTGAAGGCTGCCCAATACAGGAAGAAAATCTATGCTGACTTAAAAAGAACTCCTAGAGAGTTCCAAGTGGGTGATCATGTATACATAAAGGTAAATCCGAAGAAAAGGACCTTGATTTTTGGCAAGTGCAAGAAATTGGCACCCATGTATTGCGGGCCATTTGAAATTCTAGCTAAAGTAGGGTCGGTTGCATACCAGTAAGCCCTACCACCCAGTATTAAAGTACATAATGTGTTTCACGTTTTTAGATTAAAAAAATATGTTCATGATGTTTCTCATGTGATTGACTCGAATGTGATCCAGGTGGAACCAGAGGGAGAATTCCAAGTGGGGTCAAAGCGCATTTTCGACAAGAGAGAAATTTTACTCCAAAACTGTACCATCGGATAAGTAAAGGTTCAACGGAAGCACCTTAGTTAGGAAGAAGCTACTTGGGAGCTGGAAAGTAATATGCAGGAGGAATATCTAGGATTATTCCAATAGGTTGACATGGATGAATAAAACCAAAGGTTATAACACCAAAGACAATATTATCTTTAAGGGGAGGTGTATGTAACACCCCCTGATTTAAAATTTTTGAATTATGTTGGAAAATACTTTGATTATTATTTTATTATTCTTTGATAGGAGGTCAAGAATAAAACATTTTATTTGTAATAAAACATTCCTTATTAATAAAAATTGCTTAAGGAGAACACAAGTGGAAATAGTTGTTGAAAGAGTGTTCGCTGACCCACAAGAGGGAAATGATAAGTGGCTGAGACCACCGAGTGAGAAATCGAGATGTTGGAGGAATCATCCCCAAAAATCAGGTCTGCACTCCTAGTTGAGTTGCTGAAGAGCATGAAGCTCATAAATGACCAATTCATAGGAAAAATACTATTTAATAGGGTGTCCATGAGCAGTAGGATCCTAGCATTGGATAGGGATTAACATATGTGTAATGCAAGAGATGGCGCATTCAGATATTTTTCTCTTGTGGTTCAGTGAATAGGCTCAGGGGTTCTGGAGCAAGTACTTTGGCTTCTCTCGGAGTTGGTTAGGACGAACAGCTTCTCCTCTTGTGTTTTCCCAGTGTTGGTGCTAGGTTCCTACTATGATTCTTTGAATGATTTAGATGCAGTAGAATGTATATGTGAAATGTTAAACTGCAGTTATATTCCATACTATACTGTTTTTACACATTCTGTGGAACCATTATCCAGGTTTTGTTATTATAGATCTGCACACGGTTAAATTGTTCTCAACGTATCCCAGATTGGGCATTCCTACCTATATCAATGATTGTTATTAATGAACTTTTGTAGAAAGTATGTTAGTTCTGAGTTGAATTACATAGGTCTGACTGCCTTTGATATGTTATACTGGAGTGATTTAGAATTTATGAATCTGCATCTAATGGATTGAACCCTCTATGTTGGGATTGAAATGAAACTTACATTTAGTGAGCCAAATGGTTGATGCAAGTGTTTATACATTCTTCTCTAAAGGTGGTTGTGGAATGATTGAAGGAGCTATGGTGTTTGGTCAAGGGCATTCAACTTGGAATTTGTATAAGTTGGATGTCACTACTCACATCATGGGTAGCGATAAAGTAGTGTCAACAATAAAGGTAAAATCGGTGAGAACATTGAACACGAAAAAATAATATTTTAGCATCATTGAATGGGACGTCTCTGATCTAGATGGATATTAGTGGCCACCCACCTATTCCACTAGCTCCAAACAATTTTTTTAGTTTGGTAGTTTTTTTTACGTATTTTCATGTCCAGAACTTTTGGGGTCATTTTGAGGTCCTAAATGACATTTTTTTGGTGATGCCATAGTCTATGCATAGTTATAGGCATTGTTTGGATGGGAGAAAAGGGTGTTTCTCAGCTAGACCCTTCCAATGGGATACTGAGTGCCCCAAATGAAGATTGTATGCAAAATTTATTCCCTTGGGAAGTTGACACATCAACTAACCACCTTGGGGCCCACAAACCTTTTTACGGTTAATCTTCTAGGGTTATGTTTTTGGATGTTTAGGTTTTTTCCTTCATTTTTATGATAAAAAATCCCTTCCTTTAGCATCCTTTTGTAATCAACTTGTCATGAATAAGCATAGCTGCCACATATCTTCCCAGAGATAAAGCTACCACCATTCTAGTTGCTTTTATTATACTATTACGGAGAGAAAATTCCTATGTCTTGGGGGTACCACAACAGACACTATGACACTATAAATCAATCTTTTGCAATATGCAAGAATAGTAAGAAAATATAACACTAAGGGATGTAGAATCGTACCTTATTCCGGATGGTTGAAGTAAATCCTCGTTGAGCTTTTCCAATGCAATTGCAATTACAATTTGCTCTCAACAACAACAAACAAAGCAATCATGATATATATAAATGTGTTAGATCTATTCTAGCATATATAATCAACCATGTATAAAAAATTAAATACATCCATGGATTCAATATTCATATTCAAAGTGCACATGAATTGGACAGGAAAATATATTTCTATTAATAAATCAGAGATACAATAGTGACAAACTCTGTTGGCACTTCTGCGAACTGGAGAAATCGAGTCCTCCACTTGGGCCTCTACCACTTCAATCCTCCATCTCTCGATAGCAATATCACAAAGCAAAGGCAAGCTTGGGAACATAACTATGTGCTCCAAGGGACAAAGATATGCAGACTCAAGTATAAGCAAAGCTGAGGCAACAATGGGCTATAGTTTCCTTGCTCTTCAATTTCTCCTCCTTCAATGTATCTAAGGGGTTCCTTATATAGCACTCCAAAGAGGTAATGGAGGGTCGAATCCGAGCATTCTCAAGGCATTTGGAAATCCAAGAGTCAAGTTATTCGGACTCATATGAGGAAAACTCCAAAAATATTTGTCATTTTGGACACATCCCAATGTACGCGGGTTTGAGGTCAAAAGTTGTGTATACATGTGAGTATTGCTTTAAAAGTAACGTATAGGTATAAACAGGCAATTTTTGGGGATGATATTGGGACATCAAAGTATAATATAAGTCCATGGGGTCCAAAGAGTCTACAGAGGGATAGGGAAGGCCATAAATGCGTGATTTACTTGATGTGGTAAAATTAGCTATAACAGCTGCCCCCTAATGTGTGAGGTCAAAGGGGTAACATGATGGCCGAAATAAATTATAAAATACATCCCAGAAGTGGAGTAATGAAGACCCATGTGGAAGAACCAGCTACGTATCAGTACAATACAATGATAAATCTCTGCATGTGACTGCAAATACATATAGCAGTCCCGGATACATAAGAGTACAATGGCCATGAATAGGCATGATATATAAAGTGTCATGTGTGGTCATCACCATGTACAATATACAATGGATCAAGATCTCCATAATGGATGAAGGTATCTGATATATAATGGAAGTACTGGAATCATTATCACGAGAGCTGAAATCTCATGAATACTGGAACGATCAAGGAGGCATCATATATGGAATGCCACCAAGGTGGAAGGTATTCTACACGAACCACTACGAGTACATGTCCTACTATAAGAATAGATGAGTCGAGTTCGAACATAGCAGTCCATCATCTGATTATCGGTCATTAATGTATACCATTAACAGATGCAAGATAACCCATCGATAATGAAAATGGGAATTGTTGGGCTCCGGAATTGTCTTTTATAACGATATTATTTATATTAATTCCTCATCTTATCAACCATGATTTAATACATTTATGTTCAATAAGGTTATCTTTTACTTTGTTTTATTAATTAAATCTCGTAAATGTAAAGTAAGCCTAATATGTTATTTTTAAAGTATCAAATGCAATATTGTGCAAATCATTAGCATTTTGGTACTCCATTTAACCCTTCTTCCAGTCCCGAGTTTTGCACTGGTTTGATGGCATGTTTTAATATTGGGTTATTGGTTTGGTTTATCCTCTCGTTGACCTTGTGAATATCTGCATATGTATAAACCATGAAGTAATGATGAGTTGGTTCATTAATTCACATTTAAACAAATTTAAAAATGAAAGAAGATAAAACTATTTTAATTTCATTTTAGCAAGATTTGTTTTAAATTTGAAAATAATAACCAAAGTTATTTTAACCAAAATTGTTATTTTCATGAAATGGTAATTCTTTAATATATAACAAAAATCCACTCTTTATGCCACTTAAATTAAGACATAAAACACCTTGCTTATGGAAATTTAAATTAGTTGTTTTTTTCAAAAAGCAAGCCACCTCATATTACTCCGCTATGATTTAATTTAAAGTGACTTCATATTTGATATACGTTTCCTTTTTTGATTTTTGTAGGTTAATATAATGTAAACGTTTTGTCCAGGATGTAAAAGATGAATTCGCCCAGGTTCACGTGATAGAGTGGAGCGCACAAAGGGGATTAAGATATTTCTAACCCAACACATAATTAAATTACCAGCCAGCAAACCCAACTGACAATCAACTCATGCAACAACCAAGCATAAATTTCGCTTAGAAACCGGATTTATTAACTAATTTCCGTTACAGGTCATTCAGACCTTCAATCATTTTCTGTCAAAAACATGTTTTTAACAGACAACAAAATTTTGGGTTGGATCTGCGGGAAATCGGAGGCAAAATTGAAATTCTAACACATGGGTTTTGTGCAGCATAGGTCCATTTAGGTCACCACGAGGAATTTTGCAAAAATTCAAATCCATTTGGGAGCAGTTCATGGTTCTCTGAAACCAACTTTTCCAAAAAATGTAGTTGACCATTTTCTAAATTTAGAAATTAGTTGTAACAGCTCAGGAAATTGAGGGATTCGACTCTATCCTTCCCCACTAGGTTGTTCATGTATAAATTAGACCCTAGAGGTCTGGAGATGGATTGTATTGTACAAAATTGGATTTTAATAATAATGAATTTGTTCTCTATTCATGTTCCATTGGCGTCTCTGTTTCTATACAACCAGTGATGGAGTAATTAGTGGAATCAACCTCCGCTCTTGAGAAGGCCCCTCAGAAGTAGATGGCTTGTACGTTTTACTTCTGTCAATTTTGCTAAGTGCAGTATACTTTGTTCTTACTGTGCATAAACATTTTTTCTTCCTTGTATATGCTCACAACGTTCTCTCCTTTCATTACTATATAAATGTTTTCAATTTTGTCCATGTTTGCTATGTGCTATGTCAAATGAGCTCATTGTAATTCGTTAATTAGGAAAAGAGATCTCTGCTACGTGCATTTTATAAATAGTTGTTGTATTTCATAGATAGCCTTTCAATTCATAAATGGAGTTTAAGTAAATTTCATAAATAGTATTTACTGTATTTAGTATTTCCATTTATTTCAATAGTGATTAGTTTTTCTTGCACAGTAGTCTTTGATTTACTTTGCACTGTAGCATTTTAGTTTATTTCGTGCAAGTAGTATTATTTCTCTTAGCATAGACTAGGGTTTGAAGTTAGTTTCCCCTTCACGCATTTGAATTCATTTTTATTTCTTTGCATCTTGGATCCAAAAATTAGTTTTTATTGTTGTAGTTGTCATCAATTAGAAAGAATTGTATTTTCAACTTCATTTGGTTAATTGGAGGTAGGAGTTAGCTTTCAAGATAAATGCAATTAAGTAGTTAGAACAAGTAAGTTTTAGTTTAGTCAAATAGACTTTTATTTCAAATGCTCATACTTAGTTTTCTTTCATAGTAGAGCAAGCTTCACTTTGCTCAAAACTAGTTTGCAATTTAAATTTGTATAACATGATTGCATTTTAATTCTCAAAATGTTAAGTCTTTGGTTTAATTAGATCATGGAATAGATTTTGAGCTATTCAATAGTTGTAATTATTCTGCTGTTTATAAAAATCAATTTTCTTTTGTTTTCATGTAACTTGCATCTTCATAATTCATACGGTTGGCCATTCGCACCTAAGTTTAGACTGTTTTTCATCATTCTGTTTACACTTTAATTTATATTGTTTTTCAACATTCCGTTCCTACCTTCATTCATACTATCTTTCAACCTTCCATTCGTATTTAGACAAAATTTTCAATATTTTCCAGAATTTCCAGTATTACGTTTTTATGCAGAATATTTAGTTAGGGCTTTGGTTAATTTTCCAGTACTTTATCATGTTCTATAGCTAGTTTGGGATTCGAAACCACCTTTAGCATTTCATATTTGGTTTTATATTAACACATAGATTAATTATTTATGTTATAAGTTATAATGAAATCCACTTACACTTGGATTCCATTTTACAGTAGCTATAATTAATTTCTTAGATTTTTGGTTTGCATTTATTTCTTGTAGCTGGCCAGTACTTGCATATGTAGTTAGAACCTTGTTTTGAATTACATAGAGTTTCGTTTAAGCTTCATATTCATTTTTAATCCTTGTTCATCTCTTTATCCTACCTTTAGTTTTCATTTCCATTTTGTATTTGGATTTGTAGTCAAAACTTTACGTTTGTTTTTATAGCTTGTTAACTGCCTTAGAACTTGTTGATTCCACCTTTAGCTTAGATTAGTTCTAGCCTTCAATCCTGCACACATATTGTTTTCACCTCATAAGCTACTTTACCGAGTTGACAATTAAACGTTGAAATAGATAGCATATATTTTCACCAACATTTTGGCGTCGTTGTCAGGGAGGTGCTAAAGGGAATGGAGTCTAGGTAGATAGGCGTAGATAGGTTGTCTTTACATTACACACCAAGGGGAGGGAAAAACGGTAAGATGAGAGGTAAGAACCTGCGCATCCACTATAGTGGGGTTCCTTAAAGCCTTGTTGTTCCTTTTTCGCACAAGTGTGTTTACTTCACACAAAGTTTGATTTACTTCTCTTAAGGGTACTTTTTACAAACATAGTTAGTTTACTTTCTCATAGTTAGGTGTACTCTTCTTTCCGCAAACGTATATAGTTTAATTTTCTATAGTTCAATTTCATGTACATGTGCCTTGCAAATCTAGGTAGTTTACTTTCCCACAATTTACTCCTATGCAAGTATGTTATTCTTGCAACAAGATTGGGGTGTTATTACTTTTCACAATTTAATTTCATGTAGGTGTGGTGTGTTTAATTTGTAAATTTGTTTTAGTAGTAGATAGTCTTTATAAAAAAAACACATAAATTTTTTTGGTACTGTAAGAACCACAGGGACTAATCCTTGTGTGAAGCATGACCTATCAACCAACCAAATGGATTCAAAGGTGCTCATTAGTATGAGAGAACTCTCTCAAATCCTAGCAACAGTTGGGATCTCAATCTCTCAAGAAGATAAGATCTTGATAGCAATTGAGAGCTTATCAACCTCTCTTGAAATAGAAGACGAAACATAGTCCCAAGAACTAAAAAAGATGTTGTTTGCAAGAATGCAAAAGAAACTGATACATTGGGGATTACGTCCGAAGGAGAGAAACCAGAAATTAAAGAGTTCTCTACATGCAAGCGAACAGATCCATCATATGCTCAAACAACTACTCAACTAGAAGAAGAGGATTTGTATGACATAGTGAAGGGAGGTGAGTACCAGGACTATATCAAAAGTTGGTTCCAAGAGGTAACCCAACCACAATATCATTCCTTCATTCGACACCTGTTGATGCAAATAAAAGTAAGTTGGTTGAACTTCCACATTCAGGTAATCACTGCAACAATATTTTTATATGTGGATAAAGGTACAATTCACATCTTACTTTGCACTTGGTTTCATTGGAAAAGTTCATATACTTTAATAAATATGTTTTCTTTCTTCTTAAGGTAGGGAAATATATATATAAATAAAATGTTGCATTCTTAGTTTAGGGAATAATGGAACTTCATTTTTAGTTTTTTTCTTTTCAATTAAAAGAACTAAGAATAAGACCATGTTAATGACTAAACCAAAACAATCTTACATCATTATTCATTTTCATAGATGCATATTTCTTATTATACCAATTACTCAAGACCAATTTGAAACATCATGGGGATTTGTCATAAATTAAGGTCTATCTAAAACATGGAGGTCACTCGTACATCCTAGCTTCATTAACAAAGGCTGTTATTTAAAGCATTTTTATCACAAAGTAGCATAAGGGTGAACAAAATTCATAGTTTGTGGGGAACACTACTATAACTCTATATGAAAGAGGCGAGTTTTGGGACTAGATACCTTTCATTCATTATCTTATGGCTCCATCCACTTCACATTATTAAACTTAACCATCTATGTCTTTGATTTGGTTAGCTCACTTGCAGTATCCAATATATTGGGAGAAATATATTTATTTGGTTCAAAATTTTTTAAATAAATTATCCTCCAACCCATATACCATCCCATCCTGTAGCATGGTTTTCAGAGCTGCTTCCCCATTCACTCCTTCATAGGAAAATTTAATTGTCGAAAATCTATAGGGAGTGGAAACATTGTGACAAGAGCCTTTGATGAAAAACGGGTTTAAGAGGTTGACCCGCCGGAGTATTGAACAGGCTTGCTGGTAGCGGGTACAGGCCTGTGGTATGACTAGGTAAACCCGACAATGTATTGAACAGGCCTAGCTGAAAGAGGGGAATCTACCTAGATAGGATAATTTATGCAAAATATATGGTTTTTCTATGCCTCAATGTATGGAACTATTTGTGAGTTTAGCTAGAAAGGAGTATATATGGTTGAGTTATGGTAAATAAACCTCATATAATTTCCATTTGAGAATGTTTGTAAGTTTCACTTAAGACTATGTTGTCTAATTCATATTATACCTAGGATATCACTATCCTAGAAGTGGGACCCATAAACTTAGGAGTCTAATGAATTTGAAATGCAAACTATGTCCATAATTACTTGAATAACAATAAATATTTGAGAAGTAGCAAGGATGACTAGTCTCCTATAGGATTTACAGACTATCTATACCCTTATGTTTTCTATTTTGGGAGACATGAGGAAAATCCCTTATCATAGCTTATATGTTGTCTTCGTGAGCATAAACTAATGAATTTGCATGTATTGAAGAATCCGCCTTAGTATGATATTACCTGCCTACTGTTGTTGATCAAGAGTGTTGACATAAGAAAATACAACCCAGTCTTTACTCATTCATGACACGAGGACGTGTCGTACCTTCGGTCTGGGGGAGAGTCTCAATTTATATGGTCTTCATAAGCATGAATCATTACTAGTTGGCGGAATCATATGTATTAAGAAATATTAAATAATATGAAGTTGTTTTGGTGCCGTAATAAAGTTGGCTTTGTTTTGTGGAAATTGAACCCAAGAGATAAAACAATTACACTCACAAAATTGCTAATCAAACATGCAAAATTCACACCAAAGAAGACTGAAATTGGAGCATAACACTAATATGTATTCAATAAGTGTACAATATCCAACCTTGTGAAGTAATAGGCTGCTGCAATATATAATTACATGAGAAAATCAAATGCATAAATATGCCATTCGAAATAGTAAAAAAGTAGGCTTACTAAATCTAGTCAAATCCCCCATAGGTGCATAAAGCAGTTTCCAAATATATGAAAATGCTCACGAATTTGCTAAGTCAAGTGGGAAAGCTAAAGAGGGATGGAAAGACAACTCATACATGTTTTTATTTGGAGAAAAGGAGGGAGGATGGTGTGGGCAAAAACAAGTCAACTACACCTAGTCTAGCTTTTTCTTTTGCCTTAAATTAGAATAAAACAAGGAAGCTTTTCATAAAATGCAAATATGCACTTTGGAGGATCTGGAATAAAGAAGACATGCTAAATTGGGTTTCCAGGATGTTTCCCAAGCGCTCCATGACTCAGTTTTAGCATGTGTTGACTTCTACGACTTGTAGAAGGCAACTAGCATAGAATGGAATCTAGGAAACTAGGTAATAAGACAAAAATAATTAAATTAATGTCTATGGTAGGTAACTATGGGTTGATTATTCTAACACCCCCCCTTAAGCCTGAATTTATGAGTAAATATCATAAAACTATAGGGCCTAGCAACAAGGCTTAGTCACCATTTACATACTGCTTGTCCATACAACCAAGGAAAGAGGAAAAAACCCAGTGGAAAAATCCTCCCTTAAACATGGACAGGAAAAACAAAATTTTGGAAATCTTATCATCAATCATGCTTCATAACATGATAAGCAATCCCCAACAGTGATTTGAGATTGCTGAAGGTCTTCTCACAAAAAAAATTGGTGAAGATGTCTGCTACTTGTTCTGAAGATGCACAGAAGAGTAGATCAATGGTGCCATTATGCATAAGTTGTCTGATATAGTGCATATGGATCTCAATGTGCTTGGTTCGCTGTATCTGAACTGGATCATTGCAGATTCGAATGGTGCTCTGATTATCATAGTAGATAATAGTTGAAAACTCTAATTCAAAACCACATTCTCCAAGTATCCCCTGTAACCACAAACATTGAGTTGCTGCATTTACAACTCCTCTATACTCTGCTTCTATAGATGAGAGTGCTATGGCAGTCTGCTTCTTGCTTGACCACCTGATTGGTCCTTCTGCAAGAATGAACACATATCATAATGTATACTTTCGATCTTTGTTGTCACCTACCCAATCACTGCCAGTAAACTCAATCAAATCAAGATCAAAATTTGCTTTGTAGAAGATCCCATGAGTTCTTGTTCCTTGAACAAAGTTTAAGATCATTTTGGATGCTATCTAGTGGATCTCATGAGGCTGATCCATGTATCTTGAATCCACACTAACTACATAAGATAGATCAGGTTGAGTGTGTGTAAGATAAAGCAAACACCCAATCAACTGCCTATACAGTGTATTATTTACCATAGGAGAAGAACCTGCTTCTTCAAGCTTAACTCCTGAAAGGAAGGGAGTCTTGATTGGCTTGCAATATTTCATGTTGAACTTGTTCATCAAATCCAAAGCATACTTGGATTGATGTACTTTGATTCCATGTTGGGATTAAGCAATTTCGAGACCCAAGAATTGTCTCAACAATCCCAAATCTGTTATACAAAATGCATGGTTCATTGCATCCTTCAAGGAGGCAATCTCTTGCTTTGAAATTTCTGTAATCAGAAGGCCATCCACATACAAGACAATAATCATCAAAGAACCATGAATCAACTTCAATTAGACATTAGGATTAGACTTGCATCGAACAAAACTCAGTGATATCAAAAAGCCATCAATCTTGGCATACCAAGCCCTGGGGGCTTACTTGAGCCCATACAATGATTTCTTTAACCTGGACACTAAAGATGGATTAGAAACAAACCCTTCATGTTGCTGCATGTAAATATCTTCAGTGAGATCTCCATTTAGGAAAGCACACTTCACATCCATGTGATGTACCTCCCACTGCTTCGAAGATGCAATGGCTAGAGCTAGCCTTATGGAGTCCGTTTTTGTCACTGGTGCAAAGGTTTCATTGTAGTCAATACCATGTACTTGTGACTAGCCCTTGGATACCAATATTGCCTTATGTTTCAAAGGTGAACCATCAGCAGCAAACTTAGTCTTGAAAACCCACTTACACTGAACTAGCTTCCTCCGTGGGGGAATATCAACCAATTCCCAAGTGTTGTTCTTCTGGAGCGAGCTGAATTCTTCTTTCATCGATGTTTTCCATCTTGGATCGTGTGTTGCATCTTCATATGTTTGTGGATCTGATTCAACCATCAAATATCACTTCTCAACAAATATAGGATCTTTCACACAAAGGGCACTCTCAAATTGAGATCTAGTCCTCCTAGTGTCACTAGGATTTTCAGCTAGTTCCTCAGCTGCATGAATGGTCTTTGCTGCCCATTTTGGTCTTGTAGTATTGTTAGGATCTGCAATCAAATCATCATTATCAGACATATAAGAATAAAAAAACTCATTAGTCTCTTCACTTACAATCAATGGATCTAGTGGTGAAGAAGACTTTCCAACTTCAACTGCTACTAAAGGCTCTTCTTGGAATTGAACACTTCTTTCAATGATAGCTTTGTTAGTGCTCAAGTTGATCAGCTTGTACCCTTTTGAATCTTAAGAATACCCAACAAATAGACACTCTTGGCTTTGGGGCTGCAAAGCGTTCCTCTTTTCAGTTGGAATTCTAGCCCAAGCTTTTGAGCCAAAAATCCTAAAATGGGTCACATCTGGCTTGTGCCCACTCCAAGCTTCGAAAGGAGTCATACCATCAAACTGCTTATGAGGCACCCTATTCTGGATGTAGGATGCATAGTTTATAGCCTTGGCCCAAAACTTTGGTGGCAAAGTCTTAGCCTCCATCATGCAGGTTGCCATCTCCTTTAGTGATATGTTCTTTCTCTCAGCAACACAATTTTGCTGTGGTGTGTAAGGTATTGAAGGCTGCATATGAATACCTGCATATTTACAATACGGAATGAACTCAGACTTGACATACTCACCACCATTGTTATATTTGAGGATCTTTAGTTTCATGCTAGATTGGTTTTCAACCAAGGATCTAAAGACTTTGAAGAGGTCAAAAAATTCAGACTTGTGCTTTAGGAAGTGAACCCAACAATACCTGTGAAAGTCATCTATGAAGGTCAGTGCATATTTGGCTTGACTCATGGACATATGAGAAAATGGACCAGAAATGTCACTGTGGACCAGCTCAAGAGGTGCAGAGGTTCTCTCATGACTAGCTTTCTCATACTTGTGCTTTGGGTGTTTTCCTTGGATACAACCTTGACAGACTCCCTTAGAAAACTTGTTTGGTAACCCTATGACCATATCTTTTTCACTAAAATCAGAAAGATACTTGTAGTTAAGATGGCCAAATATTTCATGACAAATATTGCTTGCTTCATTAGCATGAATTAGAAGAGCAGAGGGGTTTGAGTAGGGTAGAAAATGGGAAAACTAGCATACCTTCGAAGTGTGATCTACAACACCTTTTTCTATGACTTTACCATTCAAAATCTCAGTGATTTCAACATCATCGGGGGAGAAGATGACCTTCTTTGGAGACCCAGTATGAGTCATCTGATACACTGACAAGAGATTAGAGGAAAGGCCTGGAACATACAACACATTATTGAACTTACCATGGTCAAGATCAATCCTTCCTTTCCCCAAACTGTCAGTGAGAGAGTCCTCTCCCAAAACTATTGGTGGATCTTTCGACATGTCAAGAGAGGAGAATGCCTCTTTTGTTGAAACCATATGTCTAGAAGCTCCAGAGTCTATGATGAAGCTAGGTGAGCTTGATGTGCCAGCAACCAAGGCATGTACTGTCTCTCTGTCCTCTGAATTTGATCCTCCTTCCCTCTTCTTTGAGCAATCAGGAAGGGATATGTTATTCTTCTCCAGGAGTTGGGTCAACATGTCAATTTGCTTCTTCATACAAGAGTTCTCTGGATGATAGCCCTTACTGCAGTATGCGCACTTGCTCATTTATCCTTTGTTCTTCTTCTTTTGGGAGTTCTTGGAATCTTGGGGATCCTCTTGAGACTTGTTCTTGTCTCTCTTTTGCTTAGGTGGCTTTTTAGCTTTTTTCTTGCTTTTTGAATCCACCCTTGAATCTCCAGCAACCAAAACTTGGTGTTTGGAAGGTTTGATGATGCCCATCATCGCCAACTTATCTTGCTCCTATGTGAGGGATTCCATGAACTCTGGAAGCTTAGGCATCTTCCAGGATCGAGCTGCCAACTTGGTGGCATGGAAGGTCGAAACAAACACTGAATAGTCAGGACCAAGCTTAGAGAGTATGGCCAAAACTAGTTTCTCTTCCTTCTTTTCGATCCCACACTGTTTCAACTGCAAAACAAGGGCCTTAAACTTGGAAACGTAGAGTTGCAATGATTCGAAGCTACTAGGACTCAAGGAGATCAACTAATTTTCGATTTGATGTCCTCTCATCTCATTCGTCTTTCTAAAAATCTCTTCTAGCTTCTCCCACACTTCATTAGGTGATGTCAATCCATCAAGATGGAAGAGGAGGTCTCTTGAAATGCTCAGACACAAAAGACCATAGGCCTCATCCCTCCTGTTGTGCCATTTAATTTTCTCTGCAGCTGCATTGGGCTCTGCTTCAGTTGCCACAGTCACCCTGTAGAAACCTTTCACTCTCAACAATATCTCTATCTCAGCTTTCCACTCAAAGAAATTGAGTGGAGTCAAGATGATCTTCTGAGATTGGTCCATAGCTCAGAAATTGTGCCCTCCAGTCAGCAGAATGCACTCCCAGTCAAGATGTCGAACTTGCAATACCAATAAGGAAGGAGAGAAATCGATCTACAAAGGCTCTGATACCATGTGTAAATTGAACCCAAGAGATAGAACAATTACACTCACAAAATTGCTAAACAAACATGCAAAATTCACACCAAAGGAGACTGAAATTGGAGCATAACACTAATCTGTATTCAATAAGTGTACAATATCCAACCTTGTGAAGTAATAGGCTGCTGCAAAATATAATTACATGAGAGAATCGAATGCATAAATATGCCATTCGAAATAGTAAAAAAGTAGGCTTACTAAATCTAGTCAAATCCCCCATAGGTGCATAAAGCAGTTTCCAAATCTATGAAGATGCTCACGAATTTGCTATGTCAAGTGGGAAAGCTAAAGAGGGATGTAAAGACAACTCATACATGCTTTTATTTGGAGAAAATGAGGGAGGATGATGTGGGAAATAAACAAATCAACTACACCTAGTCTAGCTTTTTCTTTTGCCTTAAATCAGAATAAAACAAGGCAGCTTTTCAGAAAAAGCAGATATGCGCTTTGGAGGATCTGGAATAAAGCAGACATGCTAAATTGGGTTTTTAGGATGTTTCCCAAGTGCTCCATGACTCAATTTTAACATGTATTGACTTCTAGGACTTGTAGAAGGCAACTAGCATAGAATGAAATCTAGGAAACTAGGTAATAAGACAAAAATAATTAAATTAATGTCTAAGGTAGGTAACTATGGGTTGATTATTCTAACATGTTTTGCTAAATATTGCCTATAAACTATTGATGATCAAACAAAGTTTTTGAATAAATGAAAGACCATTTCCAATTCATTCATGGCATGCGGACGTGCCACACCTTTGGTCTGGGGGAGTGTTGGGCTCCAGAATTGTCTTTTATAACGATATTATTTACATTAATTTCTCATCTTATCTACCATGATTTAATACATTTATGTTCAATAATGTTATCTTTTACTTTGTTTTATTAAGTAAATCTCGTAAATGCAATATTGTGCAAATCATAAGCATTTCGATACTCCATTCAACCCTTCTTTCGGTCCCAAGTTTTGCACTGGTTTGATGGCATGTTTCAATATTGGGTTATTGGTTTGGTCTATCCTCTTGTTGATCTTGTGAATACCTGCATATGTAAAAGCCATGAAGTAATGATGAGTTGGTTCACTAATTCACATTTAAAGAAATTTAAAAAGTGAAATAAGATAAAACTATTTTAATTTCATTTTAACAAAATTTGAAAATAATAACCAAAGTTAATTTAGCCAAAATTGTTATTTTCATGATATGGTAATTCTTTAATATATAGAGGAAATCTAGTCTTTATGTGACTTAAATTAAAGACATAAAGCACGTTGCTTATGGAAATTTAAATTAGTTTTTTTTCAAAATGCAAGCCACCTCATATTACTCCGCTATGATTTAATTTAAAGTGACTTCATATTTGATATACGTTTCCTTTTTTTATTTCTGTAGGTTAATATAATGTAAATGTTTTTTGCAGGATGTAAAAGATGAATTCGCCTTGGTTCACGTGATAGAATGGAGAACACAAAGGGGATTAAGATAATTCTAACCTAGCACATAATTAAATTACCAGCCAGTAAACCCAACCGACAATAAACTCATGCAACAACCTAGCAGAAATTCCGCTCAGAAACCGGATTTATTAACTAATTTGCATTACAGGTCATTCGTACGCCCATTCAGACCTCCATTCATTTTCTGTCAAAAACATGTTTTTAACAGATAACAAAATTTCAGGCTGAATCTGCGGGCAAATGGAGGCGAAATTAAAAATTCCGGCACATGGGTTTTATGCAGAATAGGCCGATTTAGGTCATCGTGATGAATTTTGCAAAAATTCAAAGCCATTTGGGAGCAGTTCGTGGTTCTATGAAACTAACTTTTCCAGAAAACATGGTTGGCCGTTTTCTAAATTTAGAAATTAGTTGTAACAGCTCAAGAAATTGAGGAATTCGAGTCTCTCCTTCTCCACTGGGTTGTTCATGTATAAATTAGACCCTAGAGGTATGGAGATGGGCTGTTATGTACAAACTTGGATTTTAATAAGAATCAATTTCTTCTCTATTCTTGTTCCATTGGCGTCTCTGTTTCTATGCAACTAGTGATGGATTAAATCGCGGAATCAACCTTTGTTCCTGAGAAGGTCCCTCGGAAGTAGATGGATTTTACGTTTTACCTCTGTCAATTCTGCTAAGTACTGTATGCTTTGTTCTTACTGTGCATAAACGTTTTTTCTTCCTTGTATATGCTCAGAACGTTCCCTCCTTTCGTTACTATATACATGTTTTCAATTCTATACATGTGTGCTATGTGCTATGTCGAATGAGCTCATTGTAATTCGTTAACCAGGAAAAGAGATCTCTCTTGCGTGCATTTTATAAATAGTTGTTGTATTTCACAGATAGCCTTTCAATTCATTAATGGAGTTTAAGTAAATTTCATAAATAGTATTTACAGTATTTGGTATTTCCATGTATTTCAATAGTGATTAGTTTTTCTCGCACAATAGTCTTTGATTTACTTTGCACTCTAGAATTTTAGTTTATTCCGTGCAAGTAGTATTATTTCTCTTAGCATAGACTAGGGTTTGAAGTTAGTTTCTCCTTCACGCATTTGAATTTATTTTTATTTCTTTGCATCTTGGATCCAAGAATTAGTTTTTATTGCTATAGTTTTCATCAATTAGAAAGAATTGTATTTTCAACTTCATTTGGTTAATTTACAGTAGGAGTTAACTTTCAAGATAAATGCAATTAAGTAGTTAGAACAAGTAAGTTTTAGTTTAGTCAAATAGAATTTCATTTCAAATGCTCATAGTTATTTTTCTTTCGTAGTAGAGCAAGCTTCGCTTTGCTCAAAACTAGTTTGCAATTTAAATTCGTATAACATGATTGTATTTTAATTTTAAAAATGTTAAGTCTTTGGTTTACATAGATCATAGAATAGATTTTGAGTTGTTCAATAGTTGTAATTATTCTGATGTTTATAAAAAACAAATTTCTTTTGTTTTCATGTAACTTGCATCTTCATAATTCATACGGTTGGCCATTCGTACCTACATTTAGACTATTTTTCAGCATTATGTTTACACCTTAATTTAGATTATTTTTCAGCATTCCATTCGCACCTTCATTCAGTTTCTCTTTCAGCCTTCCATTCGTATTTAGACGGAATTTTCATTATTTTCCAGAATTTCCAGTATTACGTTTTTATGCAGAAATAATTAATTAGGGCTTAGGTTAATTTTCTAGTACTTTATCATGTTTTGTAGCTAGTTTGGGATTCTAATCCACCTTTAACATTTCATATTTGGTTTCATATTAACACATAGATTAATTATTTATGTTATAAGTTATAATGAAATAAGCTTATACTTCGATTTTATTTTACAGTAGCTATAATTAATTTATTAGATTTTTGGTTTGCATTTATTTCCTGTAGTTGGCCAGGACTTGCATATGTAGTTAGAACCTTGTTTTGAATTACATAGTGTTTCGTTTAAGCTTCATATTCATTTTTAGTCCTTGTTCATCTATTTAGCCTACTTTTAGTTTTCATTTCCAGTTTGTATTTGGATTTGCAGTCAACACTTTACCTTTGTTTTTATAGCTTGTTAACTACCCTAGAACTTGTTGATTCCACCTTTAGCTTAGATTAATTCAAACTTTCAATCCTGCACATATAGTGTTTGCACCTCATAAGCTACCTTCCCGGGTTGACAATTAAATGTTGAATTAGATAACATATATTTTCACCAACATCAATCAAGGTACAGAGTGCAATCTAACAAGTGTGAATAGATGTGTTGAGGTCGAACACTTGAAATAATCCATTGATTAGGGGACATTGATGTATTCCCAAAACTTTCGATGGTAATAGAACCTACCATTGATGATTGTAAGTCTCAATGCCCTCAAATGAATCTAGACTCCTATTCTAGAATAAATGATTTGATGTCAATGGAATGGAGTCCGCTGGAAGGAAGGCATTGAGGCATCCCCCATCAACCAACACGAGATACTTAGCGACGCTGTATAATGTGGAAGAACTCAACGAACAAGATGTGCACAAACTAGTAACAGTACTAAGAAGGACTGACATGCAAAGCCAAGATAACTGAGGAATGGTCGACTCAGGCTTCAACTTCCTTCGAACAAGAGCATAATGCAAGTGGTGACTGAAGGTAGGCAGCATGGACTCGATATGCAAACTGGGACAGGAGGCATCAACAGAAGCTCCATGGGGACTGGAAGCATAACCAGTCGATGGAGATAAAATCAAAGTGACGAGTACAGCTCCTAAAGTCAAACTAATAACCCAACTAATAGATGTGATATACAGTGCTCTGTTCGAAGGCGACACGACTCGACTATTGCCAAAGATAACATCTTTTTCCATCATCTTTTTTATGTTTTATTTTTATTTTTTTGGACTTTTTCAGATATTTTGAAAAGTTTGAAAAAGAATAAAAGTGCTTTATAGTACATAACTAGGAGGAGATGAGTGTCAGGGATAGGCAAACTAGTTCCAAGTAGTGGAATATACCTATGCTCAATGCAAGGAAACATGTGCAGGATAACGACACTCGGCGGAAGGTCTCCTCCCAGTAAAAGGGGGGGATCAAGCTGCAAAGGATATGTAAAAGGCTCTGCTTGGCTAGACATGAGACAAGCTCGAGCTAGATGGCTTATAACTATGAAGAAGGGAGTCGTCTTAAGGCTCAGTAAGGAAATCAAAACTCATGAAATGCAATTACAAATTGATATATACAAGGGAGTACCTATGGGGAATGGCCATCATAAATTTCAAGAGTATGAAGCTCTTGCTCATGGACATTGCGGGACTAAAAAGAGACTCCCACAAACTACAGGAGGCATCTAAGCATGAGTGCCAAATGAAAAATGGGATCTAACTAGGGCACCCATGTATAGGAAAGCTCTACCATTCATACAATACCACTTCTAACAACAACATGAAGGTTCTGTGATATCGCAGAATGGGTTCGAACCTAAGGTTAAGGTGAGATGGTCATAAGGTCATGTAAAATGCAGGTGGATGTGAAATCCTAACCTATATGCCAGTTTATATGTTATACCTGAAATAGGATCGAATGGATCAAAGACTCAGTCAAACCACGCTCAAAACAAACTTCTACAACATCATATTAGCCCAAACGGTCCAAAAATGGTCAAAAAC
This sequence comes from Pseudotsuga menziesii, assembly GCA_001517045.1. Lineage (NCBI taxonomy): Eukaryota > Viridiplantae > Streptophyta > Pinopsida > Pinales > Pinaceae > Pseudotsuga > Pseudotsuga menziesii. Next base: position 59,560 of record LPNX010719947.1, on the reverse strand, counting down.
AGGTCAAAACTATAGAAAGTGGGTAAAAATTTCAAAATTTTTTCTATTAAATAGTGAAAAAATATTTTTTTTCCATACCATTTGAAAACTTGCCCACCATAGTGCATTTGAGACCACAAACTTCAGAAGCTGATTCCGGGAGCATCGGTCCACAGAATCACATTTCGTCTGGTTCAGGTAGGAGCTCATGCCCATCTCTTCCATTTACATGTTTTTATTTATTTTGGGCCATCCCAAAGGGGGAATTTTCGGCCCACGCGAAAATCAGGCCCTTTTCCACACATAGGGATGGATATACACGGAAAACACCATGATACCCACGTACGTACGCGACTATTTTGCAAAAAGTCGTGTATAGGGCCGCAAACAAGAAAATAAAATGCAAACTCTAACGGAATTTGGAAATTCTCATGCATGATGGTTCTAGAATCGAGAGAGCGTGAACATGGTGATGTTGAGGGGACAGTGCAGGATGATATAATGGCTTGACAGACATTAAGGGCATGTGGACTATAGAAGTTTTGGTGCCTTGGAAGCTTAAGATCTAAACCAAGGCTACTCTGGATCTTTGTAGATTCCTGGGATCCTGACTCATAGACTTTTCAGCTGGACGAGATGTCCCTCAGCATCGAGGTTGAGTACATTTACTTTATCACAGGATTGTCTCGTAGAGGGGAGGTGGTTAACCTACCGTCTCGTGGGATAGGAAGCGGGTTCACTATAGATGAGTATATTGCTATTTATTTCCTCCCAGATACAGAGAAAGTTGGGAGCCAAATCCCAACCGACTCAATCCAGAACCTTGGGTTGAAGGCCATATTATTGGCACTGAGCAGCATAGCAGGTTACCATCTCTCTAGCAGGCTTTGAGGCCATTGATGTTCTATGTGTGGAGTGTATGCATCCTACTATTTATGACTGGAGTACCTCACTGTTGAGTAACATGAAGAAGCATCTCACTGACTGTAAGATGGGGCAGGTGAGGAACTTCGGATTTTGAAGCATCCTGAGTTCTTTCTTTTTTGAGCGGGTGTCGGGGCTAAGCCCTAGAGTTGATATTTCCCCACATGGAGTTCGATATTCGACTCAGCTACGTTGGGAAAATGTCATGCAGAGGCTAGGATGGGGGTGAGTGGCCAACCCCTACCCATCCAATTTTTTTCAATGGTGGCATAGATAGATAATCTCCATAGATGATTATACCTACCAAGGGATCAACTTCTGTGGAGACCCATACATTCCCATTCCACTAGGCTCAGCATATGGAGATATAGGGAACGAATCCCAACTCAATTGGTAGCACACTACGGCAATAGCTAGCCGGTGAAATAAATGAACCCATGCCCATGGTACTCCAACCACCTGGCGCTGCATGGCCTCATGAAAGTCCTCAACTTGTGCAATGGGAACCCTTTGTGTCAAACATACGAAGGTCGTGTGAATGCTTTGGAGCATACGCTCCACATCCACACCAATGATCTCGTCTCCTCTTACCCTTCGTCGATGATGAGGGAATCCATCTGGCCATCCTGGTCCCACATCTACATGCACATGACCAAGTATCAATATATGTCATCACACCAAGAAAATGTCTTTTGATTACATATATCAAAAGACACGAAAAAAATTATAATTCAAAAAACAAATTTTGAGTCGGGATTCGTTACCTATATCTCCATATACCGATCCTAGTGGAATGGACATGTCTGGGTCTCCATGGAAGTCGATCCCTTGGTAGGGATAGTCATCTATGGCGATGATCTATCTATGCCACTATGGAAAGAAATCTGATGGGTAGGGGTTGGCCACCTGCTCCCCTCCTAGCCTCTGCATGACATTTTCCCAGCATAGCTGAGATGGATCTCGAACTCCATGTGGGGAAATCTCAACTCTAGGTCCTAGCCCCGACACCCACTCAAAAAATAAAGCACTCAGGATGCTTCCAAATCCAAAGTTCCTCACCTACCCCATATTACAGTCAGTGAGATGTTGCTTCATGTTAATCAGCAGTGAGATAATCCAGTCATAAATAGTAGGATGCATACACTCCACCGCATAGAACATCAATGGCCTCGAATCCTGGTGGAGAGATGCTAACCGTGCTATCCTGCTCAGTTCCAATAGTATGGCCTTCAACCTGAGGTTCTGGATTGAGTTGGTTGGGGAATATGGTTTCTCTGCGTAATAGAATTGGTGACTCCGCTGGGGATACCACAATAGACAGTATGACACCATAAATCAATCTTTTCCAATATGCAAGAATAGTAAGAAAATATAACACTAAGGGATGTAGAATCATACCTTATTTCGGATGGTTGAACTAGTAGATCCCCATTGAGCTTTTCCAATGCAATTGCAATTACAATTTGTTCTCAACAACAACAAACAAAGCAAGCATGGTATATAAATGTGTTAGAGATATTCTAGCATATATAATCAACCATGTATAAGCAATTAAATGCATCTCTGGATAGGAAAATGCACATGCACATGAATTGGATAGGAAAATATATTTCTATTAATAAATTAGAGATACAATAGTGACAAACTCTGTCGACACTTCTGCGAACTGGAGAAGCTGAGTCCTCCACCTGGGCCTCCACCACTTCAATCCTCCATCTCTCGATAGAAATCTCACAAAGCAAAGGAAATGTTGGGAAGAACACTATGTTCTCCAAGGGAGAAAGGGATGCAGACTCAAGTATAAGCAAAAATAAGGCAACAATGGACTATAGTTTCCTTGCTCTTCAATTTCTCCTCCTTCAATGCATCCAAGGGGTTCCTTATATAGCACTCGAAAGAGGTAATGGAGGGTCGAATATGAGCGTTCTCAAGGCATGTGGAAGGCCAAGAGTCAAGTTATTCGGACTCATATGAGGAAAACTCTAAAAATATTTGTCATTTTTCACACACCCCGAAGTACACGGGTTTGATGTCAAAAGGTGCGTATACATGCAAGTATTGCTTTAAAAGTCGCGTATTGGTATAAACAGGAAATTTTTGGAAATGATCTTGGGACATCAAAGTATAATATAATTCCATGGGGTCCAAAGAGTCTGCAGAGGGATAGGGAAGGCCATAAATGTGTAATCTACCTGATGTGGTAAAATAAGCTATAACATATACAATATGTTATGTTTCATTCATTTCGTATAATCTGAGTTTACTGTATCACTATCTTCCTTGAAATATATCTATGTATATGGTTTTATATATGCTCTTTCATTTCGTACTCACATAAATCCATATCAGTGGTATCAAAGGAGGTTGATCTTTTGTTATTTCTCCATGCATGTTCCCAACTAGGTCAAGATTATAGATAGTTGGGTCTTGAACTAGTTGAGATTATGAAAGACCTTCCTCGATGGCACAAACTACCTCACATGGATGAGGAAAAGAAAGATGATGGAGCAAGTTATCCTATCAAGTTTTTTCTCTAGAAATCCTTCATGCGATAGAGGAATGAGATGATGGCCAGTTTCACCCATATCCTTCAACGGGTGCCAGAAACAATGGAGGGATAATGAATCCGTTACTTTGGAGGAGACACACCCTTCAAGGTAGAATTTAACTTTGATATTGATTTATTTGAAGGCCACATAGATGTTGATGCCCTAGATAAATGGTTGATTCTACTAGAGGTTTTCTTTTCGGTTCATTATTTCTCCAATATATAAAATATTGTATTTTCACTCCTTTAGGTTGTTTGGGGAAAAACCCACCTGGACATATTTTATGGAAGTCCTAAAAGAGAAATACTACCTTGTTGGAAACTACGATGGCCAATACACAAAATGGACAACTTTACGATAGGAAAGAGAGCAAATGGTGCCATAGTACTCTAAGAAATTCCATACCTTATGCACAAATCTCGGTATTAGAGACTCTGAGAGGCACCTAGTTTTGAAATATTGCAGTGGAATACATAGGTACACCTAGAACACAATGGAATTTTTGGACGTCTTGAAATTGTGCATCGCTTATCGATATGCTATCAAGATTGAGCAAAAATTTAAGCAGAAGAACAAGTGGGGATTTGGTCATGGGAATTTGTTGTAAAAGTGGGGCAAGGGTAAGTCTAGTTCATAAAACAAAGGATGAAGTAAGGATAGCTAGCCTAGAACAACCAATCCAAGCCATAAGAAAACAAGGGTAATGAGAATATAAAGAAGGAAATCAATATAAAATGGCGTGAGTTCCATAAGATCCCATGGCACAACACTGATGAATGTCACTCAAAGTAGTCATTGGTGGCTAAAATTAAAGTTTCAAAGTCAGATCCTGGTTCTGACTCTGATTTAGAACCCAACATCACAATCATAGACAAGGGGAATTGGATATTTTATGTAGAACCTAGCGTCGCCATCGCTACCACAAATATATATCCCAATGATCAAGAGGATCCAGAGGAAGGTGAGTGTATCTTCTACTCAGACATGTGGGTAAAGGGAACTCCAATACATTTCATTATTGATAGTGGAAGCCAAAAGAACCTCATTTTGAAAGAGGTAATCGAACGATTGAAGTTTCCAACAACACCACATCCACAACCCTGCAACATTGGGTGGCTCTGCCAAGTATGCGACATCCATGTCAATCAACAAGGATGCTTACCTTATGGCATCAATCCCTTCAAGGATGAAGTAATGTGTGATGTTTCCCCACTTGAAGCTTGTGATGTTATTTTAGGACAATAATATATGTGGAAGTGTCATGTTGTGAATGAATCTAGACCTTGTATTGTCATTATTACTTTGGGAAAAAAACTCTACAGGATACTAACGGAAGTTACCACTATTGTTGTGTCTCTCATCACAGCTAAACAGTGTAGCAAAGTAATATCCTAGACTGAGAAATTTGTCCTCTTCATGATTCACTTTAAAGGAGAACAAAATATCATTGCAACATCTACTGCCTCCACACAAGGTCTCTCTACACATCATAAGTAGGTGGAAAATATTATGTAAGCACATAGATATATATTCAACACACCTATCAGGTTTCCATTACATTTGTAGGTCAACCACTCAATTGATTTGATACTCAGGGTTCCTCTACCTAATGGGCCAATAAGCAATAGATTCAAGAATTATTCCAAAACGGGTACATTTGACCTATCTCCTCACCTTGCAGGAGCCCAACTATGTTGGTGGAGAAGAAAGATGTGACTTGGCAACTCTATATTGATTACATATTTATAGAAAAAATCATAGTCTGGAATCGGTATCCATTCCTTGGATCAATGACCTTCTCAACTAACTCAAGGGTGCTAACTATTTTAGTAAGAATGATTTGAAGTCCGAATATCATTAAGTACTAATTGAGTCTATTGATGTTTGGAAGAATGCCTTCAAATATTGGGAATGAATTTGAGTGAATGGTCATGCCTTTAGGATTGACTAATGCTCCTACGACTTTCATGATGAGATGAATGATATTCTCTAGCCATTCACCAATTATTTTGTGGACGTAAATATAAATGACTCTTTTGTGGTCATATATCTAAATGACCTCCTCACCTACAAAAAAACGTGGGAAGAACATTTTCAACATATTCAATAGGTCCTCAACACCCTACGACAACATACGTTATATGCCAATCTAGAGATGTGATCATTTGGCATGGACAGAATTCAGTATCTGGGATACATCTTGGATGACCATGGTGTGCTTGTGGATCTGGCTAATATCCAAGCCATTCATGACTGACCAAATCTAACAATTCTCTCATTGCTTCGCAACTTCCTAGTCCTTACCAACTTTTATTACAAGTTTGTGTTGGGCGTCACTCATATTGCTTGGGCCTTTAGTCAAGTGACCAAAGGTGGATTTGAGGCCAAATATGTTTGGGCCAAGTCACAACAACGAGTATTTGAGGAGTTGAAGTATAGCTTATGTTCAACACCTGTCCTTACTAGATTTTCAACAACCCTTTGAAATTGAGACAAATGCTTCAAACTATGCTATTAGTGGAGTCCTCACTCAGCATGGCCATCCAATGGCATGTCACAGTAAGACACTCTCACATGTTGCCCATAAATACCTCACGTATGAGAAGGAAATGTATTTCATTATCTAAGCTTATCGCAAATTGAAGCATTACATTCTCGACAAAGAGATAATCATGCACATTGGCCAAAATCCCCTACAATTCATGTGAACACAAGGAAAGTTATGGAATTATCACAACCAAAAGTTGTCCACATACTTTCAGAAATTCCACTTAAACATCAAGTATAAGAAAGGTATCACCAATCGAGTCGTCGATTTCCTCAGTTGACCTCCAGTGGTAGCGTTAACCATGGTGCTCAACTCTTGTGGCCATGATACCTCTCCATGGTATCAACTATATGATAATGATCCCAAGATTGCTTCCACCTATAGAGCATTATGTGCAAGCACAATAGTGGTAGAATTCCATCTCTAGGAAGGAAAACTATGCTACATGTTCCATCTATGTGTTTCTTCAAGCAAACATACAAAGCTGATATGGGAAGTGCATTACATTCGATTGGAAATGAACTTTGGGATATAGAATACACTAGTAGTATTGTAGAAGTATTTTTATTAGTCGAAGCTTTGACAAGATGTCGAAAAGTATATTAGAGAATGCGCTTCCTACACCATGGTGAAACTTACCACTAAGAAGAAAGGGATATACACCCATTTGCCTAATCCCAATGGTCGTTGGGATTCCATATCCATGGACTATATGCCAATACTACCTTCCAACAAGCATGGTAATTACTGTGTGTTTGTGGTCATGGATCACTTATTTAAGATGCCCATTCTAATATTCTGCAAGAAGAGGATCATTGTTGATGCCACTGCTAAGCTCTTCTTCGAATGTGTTTGCAAGGTTCATTTTGGGCTACCACAAACTATCATTTCAGATCGGGACAACAAATTTCTTGGTCACATTTTGGTTTATCCTATAGTCACTAATGAACACCAAAATCACCTAATCGTTTTTTTTCTTCCTTCAAACCAATGGATAAACATAGGTAGTTAATAGGATGGTTGTGCATATTATAGGATGTACAATTGTAAATATCCCTGCATATGGGATGAGAGTCTTCCATATATTCAACATAGCTGCAACAAATCCCTTCATATCTCTATTGGATACATCAATTTCCAGGTTTGCTTGGGGTTCCAACCATCGACCCTAATTGATGTAACTCTTCACATTTCCTCCACAAGGGAGGAATATTCCCATGGTCTCATTGAGGTGGAAAATCCCACGTGATTTTTTTAATGGATTCAACACATCCATCAGCAATTCCATGACATTTTGGTCAAATCCGATGCCAAGTACAAGAAACGACAAGATCAACATCGCATTCCGTAAAACATTCAGGTGGGTAATAAGGTTTGGTTGCATTTGTAGAAAGAGCGACTCATGGGACCCCATCATAAGTTTCGTCCACTTTGATAAGGGTCATACACCATAACCAATGCATTTGGTGAGAATTCCTTCAAATTAAGCATTCCCCCCTTTCTTGTCTAGCACCTGGTATTTAATGTTGAACTCCTTCGCCCATATTTTCCACCATTGTTGGACACCTTAGAGGTCATAGAGTAGTTGGAACCATAAAAAAAGAAACCTGACTATTGTACCAAGATACAGTTGATCGAATCATGGATATACAGGCGAAGAGAACTTGTCAACAATACATTTATCTCTATTCGGTCGTTAATTCCAAGCAGTTTCTTCATTAAGGATTCACCTTGTTGAGCAATATCTTATCACGTTCATTCATAAATGGGGGTTTTTAAGTGTGAAAATAAGGTCAATATATGGTAGGTATTGGGGGTGAGGAATAAGGTATCAAGGGTTTATAGGTATTGGGGGTTATAAAAATGGGTTTCTAGTAAAAATAAGGAATATATTGTAAAAATAGGGTTTTTTTAATTAGAAATATGTATTGGGACGGGGGCTCAACAAAAGGATTTTTGTTAGTAATTATCAATATCTAGTTAAATTAGGGGTATGCTTTAATATTCCATGAACGAAGGCACTATGACATGGTTTCACTAAGTGAAGACCTGTTGTAATCTCATAGATCACATAGGGTTACCAATAATACACATAGAAACATATAAACATAAAAGACACAAGAGACAAGAATAGATAAGGAAGTAACATATTATATTATAATAGTACATGAGGGTCCATACATATACAAAAACTGAACCAAGTTCTCATCTAGCTCAACAGCCTAATATATATGATTACAAATAGTTACAAGTAACTACCTATCGGTTTGGTCAACTGACATGACTTTATGTGGCCGACCTAATCTCTAATTAGTCGGCTATTTGACTAGTTGGCTCATCGATTAGCTCCTCCAACATCTCTCCCAGGAACAAATCTTTCTTCATCCCGAAGAAACAGGGGAGGTACTCAACATTGCACTATCTGAGTTAGTTACTTCTACTATGGTTTGTCTTCATGGACTGTGTAGTCGGATGATGGTTGGTCATTTCTGCACACATACTTCCACAATGGCCTCTGCTGTAATGGCCAGTTGGTGTTGAAAATCTGTCCAATTCTGTAGCACTTTTTGGATGTCGATAGTCAATGTTGTGATGCTTGACATAATTGACATTTTCTCCTGGATGGAAAGATCTGTGATGATTTCCATGTCGGGCCCCATAAATTGAGCCTTTTCTTCTGCTATATCCAAGAGTCTCTTCATCTGTGGGAATAATGTGTCCAGCTTGTTGAGGCTTGGTAGTGCTTGCTGTACCCACTAGTGTGCTTAATTTTCTAGTTTCTGTAATTTGGCTGTTTCCAATACAATTTGGTCTTGTATTGTACTTCTCATTGTTTCTTCAAGGCCTCGCCTCTTTTCGAGTACTTGGATTTGTTCATGAGTCTGGCAGGTCTGTTGAAATACTTGCCCGTAGTAGGTGGGCCAATTACGGAGTACTTCTTCTGTAATGATAGACTCTTCCAAGTGGTCCTGCAGTACCTTATGAGCTTCAGAGAACGCTGTATATTGCTGCCTTAATAATCTGGATGTTTCTTCTTTTTGATCTTCATTGGTATTTTGTAGGTGTGCTTGTAAGGTCGATACCACACTTTCAAATAGATGATATGATTTCTCCAGTGGCTTGTCAGTGTCAGCCTCTATTAGTCCTGATCTTATTGTTTGAATTAAATTTCTGCAATTTAACAAGAATTCAATTTGCTCTTTCTTAGTGCTGTCAAGCTGCTCTTGTTTAGTCTGGCTTCTTGTTGCTACTTCTGTGGCGAGGGATTCTAAGAGTTGACCCAACTCTCCACCTCTCAATTTCACTATGTCGACTGTAGTAGTTGATCCTAGTTGGTTGAGGTGGATTACTGTCGGCCTTTGTTCTTTGTGGTGTTCCTTTTTATTTTTGTCTTTTCTCTTCCTTTTGTGTCTATGCTAGTCTGCCTGTTGTTCTGCGTGTGGTTGATTTTCAGGAAACTAATTTCTCGGCTGCTGATCTTTGTTGGGATGAGCTTCATTGGTTGGGGGAATTTATATCTAATATTCTTGGGTAGAGCTTGCAGTTTGGTGTGTATCTGGCGGGTTTGAAGCTGGTGGTTGAGGGTTTGGAAAAGGTTCTGGATTAGGGAGTGGTGATGGAGAAGGTGAGTGGTCTGGTGTGAGTGGTGTGGTTGGGATATTTTCAGTCGATGGGGGATCTTCGACTTCTGGTGGTGAATTGGCTGGGTCGTCAGAGAATAGGTTGTCGATCACTTGGTTGATTGCTAATATATATTCCTAGTCATTTTCTTCTAAGTCTCCCATTGGTTCATTGGGTGGTGGAGGATGGCTAATGCTTGATAGGTTAATAGATGAAGTGCGACTGGCGACAATTTGAGAGGTTTTGTTGGGGTTCCTTAAGAATGTGGATTTGATACTTCCAACAGTTCTTGGTTTCTGAGGTATATGGCTGATTTGTTGTGATAGGATCTGGCGTGCTGAGCTAGACTCGATTAACGGGCATTTGGTGGTAATTTTCTAAGCAAAGATAAATAATTCAAGGAGTTTTTCAATGAATTCCTGGAAGTCGCCATCATGGTTGAGTTGTTCTTTTAATGTCTTCGGCATAGCATTTTTATAGATATCGACAGGGCTGATGGTGAGTGGTTGTGGGATATCTTCTTGTGTGATCTGAGTTGGGGATGGGAGTGGAGGGGTGGAAACTAAGTCAACAATGTTTTCATCAACTAGAGGGTTTGTAATTTTTACCTTTTTAGCCTTAGCTTGTCTTTTTTCTTCCTCGACAAATCGTTTGAAATGCACCTTGAACGATATTTTATTTTTGGTGGCCTCTATCAAAATGTCAGTCACTTGAGCATGGAGTTCATCCTCATCGTCTGAATTTTCTTGCAGGATCAGTTGGCGTTTCCCTTTTCCTTTGGCTGGACTATCCAGGTTTTTCCTAGATTGAGCAATTATTGTGGCCATCTGTCGGATATTCTCCTTTGTCAGCAGGTACTCTAATTTCTCTGTCTCTTCCTCCTCCTGCTGTTGTGTTGGTATAATTTGTTGTTGGGGTTGTGGTTGTGGAACAATCACCAGTTGGAGCTTGCTGGTATCCTCTGTTAGTGTGTCCTCCGACATGAAGGTACTGATATATAGACGGAGTTCATAATCCTCCTCTTTTTCTTGGTTGGTCAAGGGCTCCTCTATATGCTGATTTGTTTCTTTTTCCCTTGCCGGTATCGACAGTTTGTTATTAGATTGTTGAGCTAGGTCTTGGAAAATCTCATCGACTGTTGGGTAATAGTCGAGAGATTTTGCTTTCGCTTTTTCCCCTTGCAGGTACCAGCCTGCAGTGTGGTCGAGCTCTAATTGAATGTGTGTTTTTTTTGGTAGACTTCGTCGGATGTTTTGGGGCACCCTCCATCTAGTTGTCTAGACTTTGAAATTCTGGAACCAATTTTCAAACAGTACTTTACCATTTGCTAGCTCCTTTAGGGTTCCAATTTGTGAAAATGGTTTGAAACACCACATGTGATATTTTCACGGTTTGAGGAACTGCTTATCTCTGACTAGACAGAAGTGGTACATGGCTATCCAAATTATCAGTGATGGGAACCTGATAATTCCATCCGATTCCTGGCATTTTTCACATATGGACTTGAGCATGTCGACGACATACTGAGCCCAACGGTAAATTTTCCCTGTGTCTTCTATTGTGTTGAATTCTTCTAGCATATCTAGCTTCAAATCACTCACTCGGCCTATAGGGGGTGAGTCCTGTTGCTATGATTTTGGAAACTATTTGTGGTGTGCGGGCCTGTATTTGACTGATCATCAACCCTTTTGAATTCTTCCCTGATGGTGTCCCTATTAGTCTTTCTATTAATCCTTATTTTATGCTGATAGCAACAGTCTCACCCTGGTTTGAAAGACCGGTAAGCTTGTATATGACCTCGCCGAAAATTTCTACTGGTTTGTCGAAGTAGAATTTGCCATTGTGGTACTGACTGATGATAATTTTACAGTTGTTTCTTTTGTTCTGCCGAAACTTGCCATGAAAGTTGTATTCATGTAACTCATAATGGTATTGTGGCTTATTTTCTTTGCTCCCTGTGTCATTTTCTTGTCCACGTAGGCCCATTCTTTGATTTCTGCCCAAGTTTTTACCCACGTAATTTCCTATATCTTTGCATTCTTAATATTTCTCAATCTCCTTACGAGCGGGGTTTCAGCGTATTCTAATTCTTTTGTTTTGGCAGCTGCGGCTTTGGTTTGCTTAGGGGCCATATTATCGGTCTCTTGGTCTGCTTTCTTTACAGGGTTTCTACTCTCAAATTTCTGAGTACTTGGTTACTCTATTTCTTCAAAAAGCAGTAAGGAATCTTTATCTAGTGTGGTATTTATAGGTGGAGCAGGTGATGAATTTGTCGATGAAGGTATTAATGGCAGAAATGATGGTCTAGGACGGTCGATTGAAGTTGCGTTTAATGCGTTCTGGATTTGGCTCTCCTTTTGACTGTAGTCATGAAGGCATGATATGACCTTTGCAGTCATTTGTCGATGTCGATCATGAGGGTGGTCGATGATGGCATGTCGATGGTAGGGATGTCGGTTGTTGAACTACGGTATACTATGTCTTTCGAAATTTCCTTTCATTTTGGCTTATGAGTGTTGGCTCTTTTTGTTGTTTTTGGGATTTTTAGATTTTTATAGGTTTTCTGAACAGTTATGGTCGTTAATTATTTATTTGAATTACTTAGTTTTGGTACCGTTTTAGTCGAGCACAATTAACAAGTTTCTGAAATACTATGCCTTGTAACGCCCTTAGTTGGACTGATCCGTTGGCATGAATCTCTTAGACAATGTAAGGTCCCATCCACTCTTTGTGTAGTTTTTTAGGTTTTCCTTTCACTCGACTGTTATATAGTAGAGCAAGATCTCCTACCGACAAAGTTTTGTTTTTGATGTTTCGATCATGCCAAGCCTTCTGCTGCTATTTTTGAATTTCTTGATGTTGTAAAGTGAGTAGTCGGTGTTCTTCTAGTTTGCTTAGTTGTATCAGTCAGTACCTCATACCTTCTTCGACATTGATGTGTAAGATATCTGCTATCACAGGTGTTTGTTGTCAGAAATGTAGTGGAACGACTACTTCTTGGCCGTAGACTAGTCGGAACGGTGTTTGGTCGGTCGAACGTATGTATGCTGTCTTGTAAGCCCATATTACTGTAGGAATTTTTTCGTCCCAATCGTCCTTATTAGTGTTCTAGATTTTTGTTAAACCCCTTGTTAATGTTTTGTTGAATTCCTTTATTGCTCCATTCGACTGAGGGTGATAGGCTATACTGCGTCGGTGATCAATTTTGAACTGGTCTATTAGTGCTTTGATGGTTTTGTTAATAAAGTGTGACCCTTGGTCACTGATTAAGGTTATTGGGCATCCAAATATAGTAATTATGCTTTCATAGAAGAACTTAGCAGCTACCTCACTGAAACAGGTTTCGACAAGTTCTGGCTCCGCTCATTTGGTTACATATTCTACTGCAGTTATGATGTACCTTGCACCTGTTCTTTTTGCTGGTATTGGAAACGGTCCTATGAAGTCGATGGCCCAAATTTCAAATGTTAGACTCGGGTTTATTGATATCAATGGAATTTCTGTACTAGGCATAGGTCGACCCAGTCATTGGCATCGGTCGCATTGGCTAACACACTTTTTGCAGTCCTTGTACAGTGTCGGCCACCATAGCCTCGACTGTTGGATTTTCTTGGTAGTTGTATCTGCTTAGAAATGTCCTCCCGCTAGTCCATATTATGCTTTGTGCATGATATTATCTCTTTTGTGTTCTAACACACATTGTCGAAGGATTTCGTCCAAGCCCATTTTATATAGAAATCTGTTTATTAGGCGGTATGGTGCAACTTTCATGGCTACGATTTGTTTCTTTTTCATGCTCATGCCCTCTGGTGCTTGACCATTTTCCAAGAATTGGGCTATTTCCTCCAATTCTGCTAGGACAGCTTCTATTCGAAATAAGTGTGCATCCTGTAGGTCATCTTTGACTCTTGTCAGCTCCTCCCGCGTGTCGATTCTCGACAAGTGGTCGGGTCCGACATTTAGTTTTCCTGGTCTAACGACGACTTCGAATTCAAATTCCTGGAACAGTAATAGCCAACGAAAAATCCTCCTGTGGTGCAAAGGTTTGTTTACGAGGTATTTCAATGCTTGGTGATCAATATAGAAGATGAAAGGGTTGGCGAGTAGGTAATGTCGGTGCTTTTCTATCGCAAAGACCATTCCTAGTGCTTCCCTCTCTGTTGTCGAATAGTTTATTTCTGCCTTATTTAGTTTTTTGCTGCTATATACTATGGGATAGACCATTCCATCGTCCCATGGTTGTGTTAAGATCGTGCCTATTGCTAGGCCTGATGCATTGATATGTACATGGAATTTGATCGACCAATCTGGGAATCTGAGGATAGGTGCCTCGACTAGTTTCATTTTTAGTGTATCAAATGATATATTACATTCTTCTGACCAATCAAACTCCTGATATTCTTTCAGTAGTTCTTCCAATGGATAGGTCATATCTGAATAGTATCTAAGAATTTTTTTGTAATATCTAGTGTGTCCCATCAATACCTTGACCTGTTTTGGATTCACCAGTGGTTTCAAGTTGAGGATAATTTTTATTTTTGCAAAGTCAACCTTGATGCCTTCTTTGCATACAATGTGCCCTAGTAGTATTCCTATAGGGGTTAGGAAGATGCATTTCCTTATGTTGAGAGACAACTGGATTTGTCGCCATCGTTCTAGCATGAGCCTTAGCCATTTGCAATGATATTTCAACATGGAGAAGATCGTCCAATCGTCGAAATATACTACCATTGTTTTGTAGATATATTCTTGGAATGTTTTGAGCACAATTATCGAAAATACTGCAGGTGCATTTCTGAGACCAAAAGGAATAACTTTGTAGGCGAATGAGCCAAATTCACATATGAATGTATTCTTTTTCTGATCTTCTTTGGCTGTTGGTACTTGGTTATATCCTGAGAATCTATTTATAAACTAGTAGCATTCATGTCCTACAACTTCATTTAAGATTTCGTCTGCGTATGGCGTTGGGAATGGGTCTGTTAGAGTGACTTTGTTTAGTTCTCTGAAATCAACACAGATCCTTAGTTTCATCGGGTCGTGTTTCTTTGGTTGGATGACCATCGAGATTTCCCATTCCGATTGGTCGATAGGGTAGATAATGCCTGCTGCGAGCATATTATTAATCTCTTTCTTGACTATCTCTTTGTATTTATGAGCTAATTTGCATGGCCTTTTCTTTATGGGGCGGGCATTGGGCTTGATTTTGATTTTCATCTCGCCCATTTCATGGACTAGCCCTTTGAGATATTTATAATCTCGAGCAAAAACATCCTAGAATTCTTTCAGTAGGTTTATTATTTTAGTCGTTTGCTCTTCACTCCAGTAATCACCAATTCTTTCCATTTTTGGTCGTTCATCATTCGATATGTCAAATTATTAGTTTTAACTTTGGCATCCATCCATTCTAGTGCCTTAGCTTCATTGATCAGTTCATTCCCTTCTTTGAACTGTGAGAATGTCGCAGGGAAGTCTGTTGCGGTCATTCAGTTGGTGTCTTCTTTGTCGGATGTGTCGACTTTAAGCACTGTTCGAATTGGTTTTGTTGTTTTTGAGTGATAAGATTTCCATTTAAACCTTTTTTCTTTCGTATTTTCATTTTCCATTTGCAGTCTTGTTGACTGTGGTATTATGTTGGATTGTATGTTATTGCATGGTATTGTCGGTCGATCATGGTTTGGTATTAGAGAGTTGTTCCTAGTTGTTATATTTTTAACATTAAGCTAGCATTATATTATGATCTTTTAACTGAGAGAATAACAAGCACAACAATCAAACACAAGAGTCAATGAACACAGTGTTTTTCCTCGAGGAAACCATAAATGGAGAAAACCCCGCAACTTCCTTAGAGATAGAATCAACACCAAAAGTAAAACCCCAAAACAATAAGATGATCTCCCGACAGTAGTAGCCTCTTTCTTCCTAGCCCCAGTGTCTTCTTCTTCCTCAGCTATGCGCTACAATTGATTGTGAGTGAGTGTGCGATAAATAGAGAGGCTCACTCTCTATTTATACTAATTCCTGACTTGACAATAACCTACTAGGGCTGACTTCTCTAGGAGAGTCTAATAACTCTAGTGCCCTGGAACTGCGGGGACATTAATCCTTGACCAATAGGAGGGTTACCCACAATGACTTGACTTGACTTGTTTACATTATATAAAGTCCCGATCGGAACATTGGGGCATGACATGACTCAATTACATTACAGACACATCCCGGAATAAACATCGGGTTACAATACATAAGAAATACAAGTGAATACATTCCGAAGTTACAATTACATCAACACTCCGTCTTAATTAGGAAGGTATTCTCTCAACACAATTTATCAGCACAAGTCTTCTTATCTGTATCGTCTGGATCATCCTCGAGTCCTCATGATCTTCAAGTCATCTTCATCTTCTGATTTGGATCATCACTCGATCTAGATCATCACTGGAACATCATCACTGGATCTGGATCATCACTTGATCTGGATCATCACTGGAGCATCATCACTGGATTTGGATCATCACTAGATCTGGATCATCACTACTGGATCATCATCACTAGATCATCACGGGTGCTACCTCATGATTCTTCTCATCACAAGAAGTTCCATAGAGCCATCACTTTTTCATGCTAGGTGTAGGCCTAGCCTCCATGTAGGTCTTCTTCAGTGCTTATATCTGACCCTAAGTCAGAATGGCCCGTCCAGCACTTGCATCTGACCTTGACTCGTCAGAAAGGCATTCCATGCACTCACATTTGGCCGTGAGAGGAACTTAATCCCCTCACCATGTTAGAATGGCCTAGCCNCATGGGGGATGATGTCATCTACTAGAATGTAATTGGTTGATTTTTATAGTACATTTTGGTCTTTTTGAGGCCCATTTTTGACCTCAAATTCTCTCTAATGCCTTATATCTGACCATGGAAGGAACTTCATCCTCTCACCATGTTAGAATGGCCCAGCCCTTACATCTGACCTTGACTCGTTAGAATGGCCTAGCACTCATATTTGACCATGTGAGAACACATCCCACAGTCATATTAGAATGCCCCTCAGTCCCAGACTGAGCTTTCCTGGTAACTGACCAGGTGCTTCCATTCTCCCAGAGAATGGCATCAGCCCTTATATCTGATCAAGTGGGAACCAATCCCTTAATCACATCAGAATGGCCATGCACTCACATCTGATCATGTAAGACTACATGTCACAGTCATATCAGAAAGGCGCTCTGTCTTAGACTGAGTATTCCTGGTAACTGACCAGGCACCTCCATTCAAAGAATGGAAACAACCCTTATATCTGATCATGTAGGAAACAATCCTACAGTCATATTA
>LPNX010719947.1:0-42011 GCA_001517045.1 Pseudotsuga menziesii | reverse complement strand
TATATTAAAATATTATGAGTTAGGGGTTTTATAGGGTAGGTATATATGACAACTCATCTCCTACACTACTTTTTATGCACAATATAAATAACCATGGTTGAGTTACTTTCCTAATTGACTTTAAATAAAATTAATAAAATAACTCTAAAATGATGTGACTAAGATTCATTGTAAATACCCAAAAAATTATTGTCCTTANCACCATGACAGAATGGCTCAGCCCTTACATCTAACCATGGAAGGAACCAATCCTCTCACCATGTCAGAATGGCTCACGGACTCATCACTTCCCCTTGGAAGGAACCTCAATTTGGAGAAAACCAAGCTTCTCCCTGAAGTACTCAAACTTCACTCTGGCTAATGGCTTTGTCAACACATCAACTATCTGTTCGTCCATCGCAACATACTGGAGCTTCACTGCTCCTCTCTGCACCATATCCCTGATATAGTGATATTTGATCTCGATATGCTTCAACTTGTCATGGAACACCGGGTTCTCCGACAACTTCACACAACTTTGGTTGTCGCAATATATACAAGTAGCATCCAACTGGAGATCAAATAAATCAGATAGTAGCTTCCTTAACCATACTACCTCACAACTAGCTGAACAAGCTGCGACATACTCTGCTTTAGTTGTACTCAGTGCCACATAGGATTGCTTCCTGCTAAACCAAGAGATCACACCTGATCCCATACTGAAGCAACACCCTGAAGTGCTCTTCCTATCAATGGCACTGCCTGCCCAATATGAATCAACATAAACCTCCAGGTTAATCTTCTGAGTCGCCTCATATTTGAGCCCATAATCAACTGTACCCCTCAGGTACCTCAGAATATGCTTTGCAGCAATCAAGTGAACATGTCTTAGATCTATCAGGAACTGGCTCAAGGTGTTCATAGCAAAGCAAATATCTGGTCTCGTGTTCGTCAAGTACATCAAGGACCCAATCATCTGATGATACATCGTAGCTTCAACTGCTTCTGATGAAGCATCACTCAATAGCTTTAGGTTTGATGCCATAGGTGCGGTCATGGCCTTGCAGTCCATCATCCTGAATCTCTTCAGGATCTCTACTGTATATTTAACTTGTCTTAGGGAAATTCCATTTGCATTCTGCCACACCTCCATGCCTAGAAAATAATGCATCATACCCAATTCCTTCATTTCGAACTCAGCAACAAGCTTCCTCTTCGTATCAGCAATCAACCCATCCATACCTGTTACAAATAGATCATCTACATACAATAGGAGCATCACTGGGTTGCCATCTTCAACCTTGTAGTAAAGGTTGGAATCTGCTTTACTCTTGGTAAATCCCAAACTGGATAGAAAGCTGTCAATTCTGCCGTACCATGTCCTATGTGCATGTTTCAAACCGTATAGGACTTTCTTCAATCTACATAAATGAGACTCCCTGTCATGTGTCTCAAAACCGAGTGACTGCTCCACATACACTTCCTCTTCCACTACACCATTCAAGAAAGCAGTCTTAACATCCATTTGGTGTATCTTCCATTTCATCACTGTAGACAGAGCAAGTACTGATCTGATGGAAGTGTATCTGGCTATAGGTGCAAAAGTTTCTTCATAATCTATTCCTTCTTTCTGGGAGAAACCACCAGCAACAAATCTTGCTTTATATTTTTCTATGCTACCGTCTGTAGCATGCTTGATTGTGTAGATCCATTTGGAAGTTACAACAGACTTCCTTTCTGGTCCTGGGACAACATCCCAAACATCGTTCTTCATGATCGATTGATACTCTTCGATCATAGCATCCTTCCATTCTTTCCGTTCTGCCGCTTCTTCATAATTGGAAGGTTCTTTATCGATAAAATCACATAATAATGCTACATAACCAGAGCAGGACCTGGTTCTCTTTCTTTCTCTGTGATTCTCTTCTGGAGCTCCATATCTTTCTGCACCTTGGATAGCTTCTCGTACCCAAGCAGGTTTCCTCTTGTGAGGATTCTTCTCCTCAGGTGGGTCTACAGGTTCTTGAGTTTCTTCAAATTCTCAATCTTCTTCTTAAGTTTCTTCGTTCATGGTTGTATCATGAATTCTGGGTGCTTCTGCTACTTCAGGTTCTTCAGCAGGTCTGTTTCTGGATTTGTTGTAAGCTGAGTTTTAATCAAATGTCACATCCCTACTGATGTTGATATTCTTGAATCCTGGGAAGTATATTCTGTAAGCCTTCGAGCTTTCAGAGTATCCCACAAATATACCCTTCTTTCTTGAAGGATCTAATTTTGTCCTCTTCTCTTTTAGAATGTGTATGTACACTGGACAGCCAAATATTCTGAGATGGCTAACTTCTGGTTTCTTGCTGGAAAAGACTTCTTCAGGTGTCTTGTTCTCGAGTACTCTATGTGGAGTACGGTTATGTACATACACCGCTGTTCTGGCAGCTTCTGCCCATAAATGCATGGGAAGATCTTGATCATGAAGCATAGCTCTTGCGGCTTCCATGATAGTTTTGTTCTTCCTTTTTGCAATCCCATTTTGTTGTGGATTATATGGAGTGGACAACTCCATCTTAATCCCTTAGTCTTTGCATAACTCTTTGAATTCATTTGATGTCAATTCTCCGCCATTATCTGATCGAAAGGTCTTGATCTTCTTTTCAGCGTGGTTCTTGATCAAGGCTTTGAATTCCTTGAACTTGCTGAAAACTTCATCTTTGTTCTTCATGAAGTAAATCCATGTCTTCCTAGAAAAGTCATCAATGAAAGAAACATAGTATACATACCCGTTTAGTGAACTTGGATGACATTGGTCCGCATACATCGGAGTGGATGATTTCCAAGATTCCTTTTACCTTGCTCTCCCTACTTGGAAATGTCTTCTTTGTATTCTTTCCTTTCGCACATCCATTGCGGACTCCATCATGTTTTGCTTGAATTTCTGGAAGACCTTCAACAGCTTTGCTTAAAGTGGTAGTGCTCTGTAATGCACATG
Source organism: Pseudotsuga menziesii (assembly GCA_001517045.1). NCBI lineage: Eukaryota > Viridiplantae > Streptophyta > Pinopsida > Pinales > Pinaceae > Pseudotsuga > Pseudotsuga menziesii. Next base: position 39,049 of record LPNX010719947.1, on the reverse strand, counting down.
TGCAAGCCTTCTATGCCAAAGTTCATTTGGCTCTACTGTGTCATGGATCAAGGCTTGTTCTAGATGGCCCTTCAATTTGTATAGACCTCCCTCTTGTTCCCCAATCACTACTACATCATCGAAGGTCTTTCCTTTTGGCCACATGAAAACTTGGCCATCTACAAATGCAACCCTCATGCCTATTGCATGTAATGCAGATATGGAGATGAGGTTCTTCTTGAGTACTGGTACAAACAATACATCCTTCATATTCATGGACTTTCCAGAGTCTACCTTATAGGAGGATTCCCCGCTACCTTTTATTGGATACTGGTAGTCATCTCCGAGCTTCACCTTGTGAGGTGATTCATGTTCTAACAGTCTCACAAAAGACTCTTTGAATCCCGTCATATGTTTGGAAGCCCCACTGTCTATAAGCCAATCATTGCTTCCATGTGTGATGTTTCCTGTGAGAGCGGAAATCAAAACATATTCTTCATCACTTGAAGAATCATCACTTTCTTGCTTGTTTCTCTTTGAGGAAGGTTCATCATCTTCCGCAGCATGAATGATGATGTCTTCTCTTGTTGTTTTTCTTATTGTGAGAGTTTCTTTTGTTTATAGGACAATCTCTGGCAAAGTGCCCTATTTCATCACAAGTATAACATCTGAGTTGAGATTTCTTGTAGGAAGAGTGCTTACCTTTAGAATGATGATGATGATGGTCCCTTCTGGGTTTCTTGGATTAGATTATGAGAGCTTGATCTTCACTTCCCATTTTTCTTCTCGAGCTACTATCTGAGCTTCTTCTTGTGAGAATTCTTCCCAAAGTCTTCTGAACTTGACTAAATTATTTCTCGCACATATCCCTTGAATGAAAGAGTCCCATGTCCTATGGAGACCATTCAGGGTGGTCATTACAATCTCTGCATTTTCCACTTCTTCATCTACTACTTCTAGCTATTCCTTGATCCGATAGACTCTGCATTCTGAAGCTTCACATTCTTCAACTGGTTCCTTAAAGTCATTTTCCTGTTTATGTTCTTTCCTTCAAACAGTTTGGTTAGGGCATCAAACATAGCTTTAGGTGTATTTAGGGAGGACACATATGGTATGAGGTGATCCTTGATTGAATCAGCAATAATCCTCTTTGCCATAACCAACTTCTTCTTGTGTAAGGAATTAGCCTCATCTCCCTCTGGAACTGGAACCTCCTCATTGATGTAGGAGTCCAACTCATTTTCTTCCAGGATCAGGGAGATCCTATACTTCCAAGCTCGGAAGTTATCAACTCCCTCAAGCTTTTCATCAAGCTTGGTATGATGAGACATCTTAACTGAGAACCTCAAATGGAAATACAAAATATTTAGATCTTACCAGGTCAAGATGTCGGATCTGGATTTGGAGTTGAAATTCTGCAGTGTTGGTTCAGGAGCAGATTAGGGTTTGGATTTTTCGGAGTTTTGTCCAACCAAATGCTTTGATCTTGATATCTAAACTTCGATTTTGAGGAGGAGATCAATCTAGGCCCAGGATCACTGAAAAATTCCACTTCTGTGGAAATCCCTAATTTCTGGCAGTAGTGTCAGGTCCAAAACTCAAAAACCTCAGAATTGGATTCTGCTTCAACAGAAAGATGTGCCCTAGGGAGGAGAGTCAGTCCAACCTTCTTTTGCTGAAAATATATGGAGAGAGATCCACAAAGTAGAAGCCCTAGTTCCCGCAGCTGCACATTGTATTCTTCTCAGGTTAGCTATGCTACCATATTAGATTTTTAACATTAAGCTAGCATTATATTAGGATCTTTTAACTGAGAGAATAACAAGCACATCAATCAAACACAAGAGACAATGAACACAGTGTTTTTCCTCGGGGAAACCATAAATGTAGAAAACCCTGCAACTTCCTCAGAGATAGAATCAACACCAAAAGTAAAACCCAAAAACAATAAGATGATCTCCTGACAGCAGTAGCCTCTTTCTTCCTATCCCCAGTGTCTTCTTCTTCCTTAGCTATGCGCTACAACTGAGTGTGAGTGAGTGTGTGATAAATAGAGAGGCCCACTCTCTATTTATACTAATTCCCAACTTGACAATAACCTACTAGGGCCGACTTCTCTAGCAGAGTCTAATAACCCTAGTGCCCCGGAACTGCGGGTACTTTAACCCTTGACCAATAGGAGGGTTACCCACAATGACTTGACATGACTTATTTACATTATAGAAACTCTCGACCGGAACATCAGGGCATGATATGACTCAATTACATTACAGACACATCCCAGAATAAACATTGGGTTATAATACATAAGAAATACAAGTGAATACATTCCAAAGTTACAATTACATCAACACTAGTCGGTTCTATGAATGCTTTTATTTGCTTTGCAGTTTCGACTAACTTTTCATTTTGCGGTATAAAACTAAAGTCCTTGATGAAGTTCTCTCTAAGTTCGTTCCATTGGAATGTTTCACCTCGTGCCTCTTCCATTTTATACCATTTATTTGGTAAGTTGGCTAGTGTTGAGGGAAATAGATGTGTCCATGTATGTTCATCTTTATAACCAAGTCTTCTCCATTCTCTTTTGCATGTTCTTATGTGCTTGTTTGGGTCTTGCCCTTGGATGAAGACAGGTATTTGCGCCTATTTTGTCAGCTTCCTTCCTCCGAATCTTTCTGTGAAGTAAGTCAAAGTTGTTGTCCAAGTCTGCAGTCTCGACTGATGGGTGTCCCACCATCGAGCAGCTTGTCCTGTAAAGGTTTCTACTAGGCTTTGTAGTCGACCATGTTCACCTAGGTTCTTAGAAACTTGTTCTATATGCAAAATTGGGGACTCTTTTTCTTTATACCTTGGTTTTTGTCTAATACTTGTATTTTTTGGGGTTAAGGTAGGGTATTCCCTAGTTTTTCTTTCAAATATTTTTGGGATGATGGAGACTGAGAAGTATTTATGGCTTGGTTTCTTCTATATATCCTGAATGGTCCAACAATCTCTTGCTTGGGTCTCATATTTTTCGACTTCCCAATCATATAACTCTGCATCTGAATTATATCCTACTGAGTCTTGGTTTCCTAAGTGAAGCTCACCATAAATGTTAGGTTCAGTGTAGTCTTTGTTATTTTGAATTTGATATAATTGTCGAATTTCCACTCCTTCATTAATGGGTTCAATCCAAGGTTCGCCTTGGGAAGGATGAATATGGACGATAAATTTTTGTCCATTGCCTTTCAATTTTATCCTTTCTTTGTCTAAAGATATTGATGCTTTCATTTTTCTTTCCGCTGGTCGACCTGCCAAGGTTGGGAAGGACCTGGATCCTTCTTTAGGGTCGATGATCTCAAAGTCGACTTTAGTCGATATTCCTTTTATTGCCGTATCGACATTTCTCTAAACCCCAATGGGTTCGATCAGTCCTTGGTCGGCTAAATTGAGGTATATGCCTGACTCATATAGTCGAGGTCTACCCAACTATTCCCATGTATCACGAGTCATAATATTTACTTGTGAGCCGAAGTCGAGTACAACTTGTCGAACATGGTATCCTTCGATTTATAGATCGACAATTGGGTCAGCATCGCTCTTGTCGTTTTAGTTCACACTGCATATATTTTTGGTTTGTTTTTCTATATTATTACTGTGCTTCATATTATACAATAAGTCAATGAATTGAGACACCGATTTATCATTCTGTACTAAATGTATTAGTTCTTTAACTGTGTTTTGTCGACTGTCATCGACTGCTTCTTGCCTAGCAAATTATTTAAACATATTTGATGCATCGTTATATAATTGTTTTTGTTTAGTTGGGTTAGGATAATCATTATTTTCTTTGATTTTTCTTATACGTGGATTATCATTTCCAATATTTGTCCCTTATCGGGTTACTATGTGTAGGTTCTTTGTATTGATTACATCATGTTTTTGAACACACGACAAGACATTAAAATTTTTCTTTTTATTAATCTTGTCGAGCATGGTGGGACAATCCTCTAATGAGTGATCGCCCATGCCACAGCTAGTACAAAAATTTAGATCAGTTCTATCCTTGTATGGATAGTCTACATAGTGATGGCCTTCTTTGTAACATGTAAAGCATTGGATGGGTCGTTGTGGTTGATTGTTGCAATTTCCAGAAAATCGTCCTCGACCTCCATATCCTCCACGACGGTTGTCGAACCGGCGCTCATATCGACGACCTTCATATCTTTGATTATTTGGTTTGTCTTGATCATTGCTTCTTTGGGTGTTATCATTATTCTGCACGATTGCATTCGTTTGGTAGACTGCTTGGTAATTTTATCGATTCTTTATATTTAGGTGGCAGTGGTCGTTGCGTGACTTTTTACCTCACAAATTGCGCACCAAGATGCTTTTCCATTCTTCATGTTATACGAGCAATCTTTCGTTGTATGGTCTCCATGTTCTTGGCAAATGTCGCAGAAGCATTTTAGTTCGATGAAACGAACATCCTGTCGGCTTGTTTCTTGTCGACAGTTATCTTTAGTGTATCCGGCCTTGGAGCATTTTGTGCACCATACATCCTGATTTTTGAGGTTTAGCTCTTTCAAAGATTTCTGCATGATTTCTAGCTGTTCTTCCAGTCTAGTATCAATGGGATAAGCTAGGAAATATTCATCCATCTCTACTTGTAGAGCTTTGGTAAGTGCGTCTTCATATGTTTTAAACGTCTCCAAGCTTATGTGCCGCTAGATTTTCTATGATAGACCTGAAAGAAACCACTAAATTAATAATTGTTCGTCAATTACATAGTCTAATTGGCTGAGGAGGTCTTTCCATCACTTATCATATTATCAGATGGACTCTGCTGGTGTCTGAGATGTTGTTTTCAGCTTTTTGGATGCCAGATGTTTTGCATCTGGACTTTTAAAGAAAGACAAGAATTCTACTTTAATGTCTACTTTGGATGCTTGGGGAGTTCTCTCAATATAGGTCATATACCATGTTAGTGCTCTTTTTCGTAAAGCACCAACGAACTGTGCCATCTGTCGTTCTTCAACCGTAACTTGATTTGCCTCCCATATTGACTCACAGACGAACCAATGTTGTATATGGTCTTCACCACCCTCATAGAGGGGGATATGTGCTGATCCGTGACCCATTTCGGTGTTGGTTTTGTTGTCTTTGTCTCCTCCGGGAGGTGGTGGTGGTGGGGGTGGTGGGGTGTTTTGTTTATCTCGTTGTTCACAGCCATTATCAATCGAACTTTCATTCCCATCGGTCATTTTGTTTGTCGTTTCTTCTCTGACAAGCAGTCGGTTTGGGTTGACTTCTTCTGTCGATGTCCAATTGCACTGATGTGTCTGCAGGTCTGACTGTTCTGAATTTTGCAAAGGTTTGTTTAGCAGGGGGGTGGTCCTTCATGTGTCAGGTAGAGAAAGTGGATACTTCGGTTGGAATGGTATGCTTGAAGTGTTACCCAATTTCCTTCCTCTATTCGACGAATTACTAGATGATTATCATCATTTACCTCATCGTCTAGTCGACTCCATATACCGAACTCGCTAGCTCTTAGTCGCAGGTCTTCTTCGACAATGGCCTGAATTTGGGTACTCGAATCCATTGGAGACAGAGGTCTTACCTCCTGGGGAATTTCTAGTTGGAGAGCTTCTCGCTGCTCTATCCACAAGTCTTCTTCCATGGGTGATGCCTCTTCATCTGCGCCTTCGTCCTGTTGGTCATGACCTGACTCTGGCAGATTTCTTTCTTGGTTTGTCACCCTAGTGGTCATCCCTCTTTGCGGCGATATAGTCTGTTCTCTTCTTTCTTCCCATCTTTTAAGCCTCCTCTCCCTTTCTATTCTCTGCAAATCTGACATACCTTTATGTGTCACTGTTCGTTTGATCTCCTTCCTAGGTCATTGTTTCATTGCTGGTGATGGTATTTTCTTCAGTCGACTAGAATCCTTTTTACTTTACCCTGACACATGACCAACTACCCCCCCCATAGCCTACCCAATGCTTTAGAAAAGCTTAGATAGTTCTGTTTATTTGCTTAGGAAGTACTCCCACTCCCTCTTTGCAATGAATTTTTCCCACCTCTTCTCTTTCTCCACCCATTTAGAGTTTGGTGTTGGTTCGCATAGTAATGGACGAGGCTCTACGATATGGTCCACTCCCTTCTCTATTAGGAATTTGAACAAAAGGGTCAGTAAGGAGCACAAAAACTGCTCGATGAGGTCTGTATAAAACCTTTTCTCAATGCTTTCGACTGAAACTCTTTCCTCCACGGCTTGTTCTTTGCAGAATTCGTCTGTGATCTTTTCAAACCACTCCGACAAGTTTGTTCGTCCACCTCGAATCAGTTTCTCCAGTAGCTCTTGGTCCTAAGTTGCTTCCGGATTTTTCATCCATAAGTTTTTCAAAAGTTGAGGTACCAACTCTACAAAATTATCGTGTTTTTCAGTGAAGAATTTCTCATTTTATTGAGCAATGGTCAATCTGTTTCTCCTTGCGTAGTTCTACAAATAATTTGCTATCTTACGCTCCCACTAGTTCTTAATCTCTTGTTCTGATATCATCTTCTTATGGTCATTACGTCAGTATATCTACTACCGACAATAGAACCAATGTTGCAATCTCACAGATCACATAGGGTTACCAATAATACACATAGAAACATATAAACATAACAGACACAAGAGACAAGAATAGATAAGGAAGTAACAGATTATATTATAATATTACATGAGGGTCCATACATATACAAAAATTTAACCAAGTTCTCATCTGGCTCAACAGCCTAATATGTATGATTACAAACGGTTACAAGTAACTACCTGTCGGTTCGGTCAACTGAAACGACTTTATCTGGCCGACCTAATCTCCAATTAGTCGGCTATTCGACTAGTCGACTCATTGACTAGCTCCTCCAACAAGACCTCGTGGTCAAGTTCAACATAAGTTTCCCCATTTGATGCGAGAACTTAACGCAATGGATAAAATTTATTCCTAAGGGGGTAGGAATAATCCAAATTAATATTGGTGGCCACACACCTATTCCATTGGCTCAAAATAATTTTTCCGGTTTGGTGGTTTTTATATGAATTTTTGCGTCCAAAACTTCCATGGAATTTTTAAGGAGCTAGAAGACATTTTTTCATGATTCAATAGTACAAATGTATAAATAGGTAGTATGCATAGGATAAATGTGTACTTATCTGCTATACCTTTCCAACTGGATACCAGACTCCTTAAATACAGATCGTATGCAAAAGTTATGCCCCCGGGAAGTTGACACATAAACTAACCAGCTTGGGGCCTGCAAACCTTTTTATGGTTCATCTCCTGGGGTTAAGTTTTTCTATGTTTAGGTTTTTTTCCATCATGATTATTATAAAAATTCCCCTTGGCCTCCTTTTGTAATCATCTTGTCTTGAATGAGTGTAGTCACTGCCTCTCTTCTCAGAGATAAAGCTACCACCGTTTCTAGTTTATTTTATTTTACAGTTTGTTATGTTTCAATCATTTAATAGAATATGAGTTTATTGTATCATTATGTTCCTTGCAATATATCTTTTTCCTTGAAGAGATCATTTCATGTGTGAAGTAGTCCCCAAAATAATGGTACCGATGCTTAGATAAATATTTTTATGGGAGATTCAAGGGTTCACAAGAAGTGAAACAGACCATTGTATTTACTTAAAGAAAGAAAGTAATAAATTATTTATTCTGGTCTTATATGTTGATGACATTATTTTTATTAGTGATAGAACGTAGATAGTTAAAAAGACCAATATTCATGTGAGTTTGACTTGAAGGGCATATGTGAGTTTCATTGTTGCTTAGGAATCACGGTGAATGGAGACTAATAAAACATGAAGTTGTATATTAATCAAAGAAAGTATGTGGAAAACATAATTTATTTATTTAGGATGCATACATGTAAACTGACTTGTGCTCAATCATAAGTGGGAGTGAGATTTTCAACTCACATGAGTCATAGGAGAAAATAAAAGGAAGAGATGGAAAAAGTTTCATATGATAGTGTAGTTGGTATCCTTATGTATGCAATGGCATGGAAAAGGCTATATATCATATATGTACTAGGATTTGTAAGTAGGTACATGGAAAATCCAAGGAGCGGTCAAGTTTGGTAACTATTAAGAGAATATTTAAGTACCTATAGGGAAATAATGCATATGTTATATTCTATCAAGGAGATCGAAGTAAGAAGATTCATATTCATGGGTTTGTTGATGTCAACTAATAAGGTTATGTGAACATTGGAAAGTTCACTAGTGCATATATATTTATGACTTAGAAGAGTAAGAGGAAACATGTGTTTTCCATTTTGTACTCTAGTATATTCTAGTGTCAAAATATTTCAACAATTTGTTTGGTTGTAGCAATTATGCAAAGATATTGGACTTGAGCATGGTCCCATGCCTATTTATTATAACAATCTAGGTGCCCTTTCTTTGGTAAATAATCCCAAGTTTAATAAAAAAACTTATCATTGTGAAATTCCACAACATTAAATATGTGGTGGAGTCCAATGAGATAACTGTACTCAATATTAGGACTCATGATAATGCAACATATTCTTTAATGAATACAATGGATGGAAGAAAATTGTATTCTATAGGGACAAGGTAGGAATTCAACCTTGGTTGATGTAATTGCCAAGTGGGATATTGTTAGAATATTGCCAATTGCAATGTCTTTGTAATTAACAGTTTCCATTTCTATATGGAATGTGTAAATAAGTCTTTGAATTGAAATCTTGTGTTTTAGAAGAAAAGTTGTTTCCCAATTATATTCTTGATTTTAGGGGTAGCATTGTTTCTATGTATGTACATTCTTTACAAAAAAAAATAAAACAAGGAGGTAAATAAGCATTTGTCCCTAGTGAGAAATTTTCTGTTGTTGTTGTTGTGTGTGCTTCTTTACTATGGTTGTTATATTATCTTTAATTTCTTGTTTATATTGAATATATTTGTGTTGTAGATTCTTCTCCATTTGTTGCAAGTTGTTGTTCAAGATTAACACATTTGTGAAACTACAAAGGTGTAATCACCTCAATTGTTTTATGAGGAATTAAATATGGAAAAAGTGATAATGAATGTCATCAACGTCCCTTGTGATCACTATCATAAGTTGAGGTTATTAACTATTGACATGACAACTTGAAACAAGGGCATGGGTTAAAGACAATAAGGTTACTTTTCTTAGTGTAGTAGGTGAATAAACATTAATGTAGGAAAATATCTTTTCCAATGGGCTAAGTTTCGTCAAGTGTTATTTATACACAAGTAATGGATGAAGAAAGGTTTGGATCCTTTTGCATTGATGTCTTTTTTATTTATTTATTCTTGCTTCAACAATGTACTCATCTCCTTCTATCCTTTCTATATATTGAACTTGTATCTCAAGGCTATCATTCAAATATCCTAGAGAATTAGTCCTAGTTTTATTTCATTTGTGGATTGCATTCCGAAAAGATACAACTGGGGATGAAATTGATGTAGTGACCTTGTTCATCCCTTAATGTTTCTTTATGAATAAAGTTGGATAAGGGTTGATTTTCTAAACATTTTTAAAACCGAGTAGTTATGTTTAATAAAGTTACTACTTTCCATGTTTACTTGATTGTGTTGTAATGTTATGGTTGTTAAAGAAGTGCCAATTATTTTCGAATGCCTTCATTGTTGTCTTGGGACAATAATTAGCCCAAATGGCATAACATTAGAAAAAAATAAGTAATGACATGCATTGAGAATGATAAAGGTAAATGAATATCAATTCCACTTTGAGGGGTAACCTAATTTACACTTTATCTTTATAAATAATGTATGATGAACCCTAAAACTAGATCTCCTCTGTGTTTGTGTGTGTGTTTGTAAGACAATTAATACAATAATAAATAATGACCCTACCAATAATGCAACAATAGCAATGTAATGACCTAAGATATAGGGGATTAACATGTGTTGTCCCTTCAAACAAGTGTTTCCCTCAACATTGATTATTTGCAAATGATTCTTATGAAGAACCCATCCTTCCAAGTTTCATCTTCTATTGATTGATTATTCCAATTTATGAGCAATTACATAGCTTCTCTTAGCATGTTATTTCACTTTTGTTGCTCCCACAAAGATAGTCTTGTCTTATCCCCATGATAATGCTGAATTTTCAAGAACCTATCATCAAACGGTACCCACATGAATACCTATAACACACATTTTGATCCTCTTTGTAACCCTTTTTGAGTCACAACAAACTAGTCTTCCAATCAAAAGCTGTGTTAATTTTAAATCGACACACCATCTTGTAAAGCCTTGATTTGGGGTTTGCCTTGAAATTTGATCATGCATGTGTTACAGCTTCGCCAATTATGCAACCTGCACTTGATTATTTCGAGCTTCAAGATCTCACTTATCCCATGTAATTTGGACCTTCCATGAGAGAGTTATACTAAAATAAATAGAAGATGTTGTTCGTGCCATCTTTTAGAAAGGAACACTTGTATGGAGTATCACTTTGTATCTATAACACTTTAAGAGTTATTTGTATTTACATACATGTAAAAGAGGTTTCCCCCTCAAAGTGGCATTGTTCTTCATTCAATTTTTATCATTATTAAGTGTGGAGTTACTTTTTCCTTCTATTTTGTGTTATTCAGATTATTTAGATCATAACATTTAAGACACTTTATCTAATAATAATATTTAAATATCCATTGCCTTGTTATAATGATTGATTTAGAAAGGAAAACTTGTATGGAGTATCACTTTGCATCTATAACACTCAAAGAGTTATTTATATTTACATACATGTAAAAGAGGTTTCTCCCTCAAAGTGGCATTGTTATTCATTCAATTTTTATCATTATCAAGTGTGGAATTACTTTTTCCTTCAATTTTTTGTTATTTGGATTATTTAGATCATAACATTTAAGACACTTTATCTAATAATAATTTTTAAATACCCATTACCTTGTTAAAATGATTGACTCCATAACCCAATGGTTCAACACACTAGTCAATTATAAGTAAGACCATTACAAGGTTCCCTTTGGTGTTCATTCTTTCATTTCATGTTTTTATTAACTTATGAGCTCCATTGCAAAATTGAAAGCACAAAATCTTTAAGATAAATCTAAGAAACATGAGGGGTGTTCTCCCTTGTTGTAGAGAAGCACCAACCAAGAGGCTTTGTTGAGGCGGAAATGGTATTTTCTCTATATCAAGATTATCTCAGCAAAATCAATGATTTAGCAAGGGTCGAGTCTTCACCTAAATGACGGCCCCACTCAAGGGGCACTTATTTTTGTGGCCTTATCACAACAAGCCCATGTTTTTGGGATTTAAACTCTAGTGAAAAAGTGTAAAACATACTTCTCTACCAATTTAGTTGCATTTGACAAGGGTAAGGTTAGTGTGTAAATCTTATGCAACTTGAAGTCTAATTAACATCCATCTTCAAATTTTGGAGCTTAACTAGAATATGGACTAGCCATGTACACGTAGGTTTCAAATACAACAACATTGACATAGATGTTGGAGTCATTTTCCAACTAGCTCACTTTATTTGGTCAATTTTGTCCTATTTACCCACTATCCTAAGTTTAATTGATTTAATTAACATCAGATGAGCACACTATGACATCAGCATGAGCTCACCGAAGCCAGGGATAATTTTAGGGGAAAAATTTATCCCATGGGCTATTTTTAGGGGGTTTTCTCCCAAAAACGATTTGCCATTTTGCAGTTTTTGAAGCCCTGTTTAGCCCATTTTTGATGGGGTAAAATATTTTCACCCTAAAAATTGCCAATTTATTATATAAGCGATATAAAATGCTTGGAAATTAAAATATTTTTCGAAAAATGTTGCTAAACATTTTATATTTGTTGTTTTAAGAATTGGTAAGATTTGCCAACATTTATACACTTTTAAAGAAGTATGGTTCCTTAAAATCATCTCTGACCCACGCCTTCCTTCAGTTAAGGAGGCCAACTAAGCCTTCTCCTTCATTCGGGGAGGATAACTGAGCTTCCTCCTTCAAACAAGGAGCAATTATTGGTTGAACTGAGTGTCATAAGTGCACCTAAGTGCTATCTGATTGTTGTTTCACCTAACAATTAGTTAAGCTAAGTTGTAAGGCACCTCCATCTATTATTTTCCTAATTTTGGCCATTATTTATGAACTGGAGTGAACCTAGGCGTCTCCAACCACTTCTGATGACTAGTACCACTTTAGTTAACTTCATCGGAGCTACTTGGAGTTATGGATGTGCTACCACCTACTATTTGACATGCAGTGACATGTGTCTAAGTTACTTTTAGTCAAGACTCAGTGAGAGTCAGTTATTGCTAGTTTAGTGGTTAACTAGGTGTGCCGAGTGTTGCTGACATCCAGTTAAGCTACACTCATCCATACAATTCAAATGACCTCCTAGAGAATTTGAATTGCCTTGGCATTCATGCATTATGCATGACATTGTATTGTATTAGTCATTCTATTATTGATTATAGAGAGTTGCAACCTCCTATTGTAGTACCGTTGCATCATTTCGTGTCTAATTTCTCTTCAATATCTTGTGAGTCTGTGCTTTGTCTCAAACATCATTGTGACATAAATTAATATGGTATCAGAGCTCATGGCGAGACGAAGCTCATTCTTCAGGAAAAACATGATTTTTGTCGGATTTGGCATGCAAAATTGAGCAAAAGGATCAAAATTTCCAACACTGCACCAAAAGCCGAAGGTTTAATACTTAATACCCCAAGTTAAGGAATTGTTGATCAAGCTTGCTTGATCAATTATGCTGGGTGTGATGAAAACCTGAAATGTGCAGGCTTTCCGACTTTACGGTGACCTTATGGTGACTTTATTGTGTTGATTTGCAGGTTTTTAACAGGTTCTTCATTGCATTCGCTACAGTAGCTCCAATGGCTTCTTCTTTGGATCCACTCACCTCCTTCAATTACCACCAATGGAAGGAGGATATGGAGATTCAACTCCATTCAAGAGGGCTCTACCGGGTCACCATGAACATAGAAGTAGAGCCTAATTCTACTGCAGAGAAGATAAAATACTGGAACAAGCTGGATGAGCCTTATGGTTTCCTGTGCTTGTCTATCTCCAAGGATATTCTTTTCCACATCTCAGGATTGAATACTCCTGTAACACCTCGATTTTGAACCCGTTTGCATTAAAGGTACATGATGTTTATATTGTAATTAATCATGGTGAGGAGCTAAAGGAAAAAGCCCCACCATCGATTTGGTTGTGTTATGTTTCGGCAATTGGGATTGTTGCCAATGGTATATCGTGCCATCTGGCACATTATAGTTCTGGCATCATGTAAACATGCAAAATTAATAAAAAACCTACAACTAGCTACGACGGTGCAATATTAAATGAAAAGGGCATGATTTCCTAAGGATGAGGAGGGGAAACCATTAAACCATGAGCCTATGGGGAAAAGCCATGTGTCATCCATTAAAAGCCCTGATGTTAGTTGGGCAGTTATTGCTGGGAAGTGGTGGGTGGCAGGACTGTCAGCCCTTTCCCACATGCCCACTCCACCAGTGAACTCTCCATCTGCACGTGGGTAGGGAAACCACTACCCCACGACTCCGTCCTTGTCCATCCTCCCGCAGAGAACTGTTCGGTTCACTCTCACGCGGAGGCATTTTTGCTCTGTTCACCTCCTCATGCGCAGGTTTTCGGCGTCGTTTTGGGATCCAGGCAGTGAGCTAAGGAACGGGTTCTTCCCACTCTCAACCATGATTTCCTATACAGAGCCATTCACGCCGGGGAGACTGGGGGTATGTGTGTTTTTCCCCTACCGATTTGAGGTGGGAATTTCTCCTTACGGATTTGTAGTCTGCTTACATGTTTTCCCCTATTTTTGGAATGAGAATCGGACTTCCTCTCCCATTTTGGGACTGTGTAATGTTCCCGTCACTTCATTGTGAGATGGGGCTCTGGTTCTTTCCATGATTTTGTGGTTGCTGTTATTTTCCCCCACATTGTTCATTGCTATGGAACCAGTTATGTTTTGGCCTTGTTGTAGGTTATTGCGAGTCGTTTTGGCCACAATAGGGAAAAGAACAACCCGGGGTCAATTTTCTCCCTTGTCCAAGCTGCGAATAGCTTGTTTGCTGCATGTATGCAGTGGTTATTTTGCGGACTATTTTTGGAGTGGGGATGAGGGCTTGGTTTGCCTAACAACCTGGTGTGTTTGGGAACCACATAGACAGAGCTAAAGGGGTTGTCTTTCTTTTCCACAATCCCTTAAATAGCACTGGGAGGGAGGTAAGGGCCTGAGGGACTGTGTGGCAGAGAAGGGGTTGATTTCCTTGTGTTGGGTATGTGTGGGTGTTCTAGAAGCCATGCTAGTTCTGGTGTAGGTGTCCTTAGCTCTACAATGAGCTCACCAGCTTAGTAATTAGCCTTTCCCAGCTCCTTGATGGCCTGACAAACCCAATTGTGTTGGCTTGGCTGATCTTCTGTGTTGCGTATCCTTGGATATGTGTAAGCCTGCTTGTCCTTATTCCTTGGGGAATCATGCCCAGCTCGAGGGTGGCAGCGGTGCTGAGAGATTAAGAAGCACGTTGGCCTATGGTTGGGTGGAACGTTGCAGCGACGTAGCTGGTTGCAGGACGAGCTCTTTATAAGATAAGTATTCTTGACCATTTCGTCTCTGCAATTAAATTTATTGTCTAATGAGTGATGATGAACATGTTGAATGCTAGAATGACCGTATGTTTGCTTTTGCTGTATGATGAATAATTATGTATCTATGCATGTTTTATGTTCAAGCATTCAAATTTTTAGGTATGTTCAACTTCATAGGGCTTTTAGTCTACATGCTAATGTTATGGTAGCATCCTCTTCACCGGTCGGAGGGTCGGGGATGTTACAATATGGTATCAGAGCAAAGGTTGCAGCATGGGCCTGAATGGACCATGAAGATGTAGTGACAGAGCTAACGTTGCAGCATGGGCCTGACTGGGCCATGAAAGGTCAGCTAGCAGAGGCAGGTTTCCTTCTGCCCAGCAGAAAACAGAAGAAAATATGTGCTTGACAAGGGAATGTTGGAAGAATTCCTCTAAGGATTGAGACCATCGGGTCATCGAAGGACTTAGTCCGAAGCCCCATCGATGCATTGGATCACCTAAGCAGAAGGCCATCTGACGGGGACCATTGAATAAAAATCTCAGAAAAGTTTAGAGGATCGCTTCCCCGACGTAGCAGATATCTTAGATGGATAGACCTTCGATGCAGACCCCGACGTTGGCGAAAAATAGGGGAAGAACAAGCCGTAATGTCGGCCATGTTGTCTGTTAATGAGCCGCAATGTCAGCAAGAATTAGTTGATTGATCAACCGACATGACGACGATGAGTAGTTGTTCGGATCGCCGATGTCGTCGGCGAAGAAAAGAAGATTAAGGAAAAATTTTCTAAGTCTCAGAACGTTAGCACATCGGAAGACTTAGTGGGAAGCCTTTCCGATGTAGTAGACAGCTAGTTGCAAGGCCGCCTGATACAGACTCGGCCGTCTACGAAGCTTAGTCGATCGGATCGGCGACGATTAGTGGATGGAGTAGCCGCAACGTCGGTAGTGGAGACAAGATGATAGTGGGTTGAACTGCTGACGGCAGAGAGAAGATTTTTTTGGAAATTTTTTCTAAGTCATGGAATCATCGGTGATCGACGATGATTAGTTGATCACATCGCTGATGCTTAGTTGTATTGGTTGCCGATGACACGTCAATGAAGGGAAGAGAAAAGATCAGTAGAAGTTAGTTGATTCCATCGCCGATGATTACACGATGGAACCGTCGATGAACTACGTCGAAAAAGTTTAATTGATTTTGCATCCACCATTGCGGTTGGCTAGTGGACTATCCTTCCGACAGATAGAGTCCCTGACCGCCGATGTCGTAGAGGATAGTTGTACCGACAGCTGACACAGCGGAAAAATCTGCAAAATTTTTCTAAGGCACAAGATCATCGGCGATCGGAAAAGTTTAGTTATTGGGATCACCGATGAATAGAGGACCGGATCGCCGACGAATAAAAGATGAAGCCTGCCAAGGCTAGTGAAGTGGATCGACGATCATTAGTTGAAGGAAGAGCCGATGCAAGGAAGAAATTCCAAATATTTTTCTAAGTATTAAACCCATCGGAGATCCGTGGAAGTTAGTTGTACTGGTCGTCGATGAACGTCGAAAAGATTAGTGGTTCGTGTGCCGCCATTGTGGAAGTCTAGAGGACTAACCTTCTGACAGACAGAGGCCCCAACCGCCGATGCCGTAGAAGTTTGTGCTTCCGACCGCCGATCGAAAATTGCTAGCT
The DNA here is from genome assembly GCA_001517045.1 of Pseudotsuga menziesii. Classification (NCBI taxonomy): domain Eukaryota; kingdom Viridiplantae; phylum Streptophyta; class Pinopsida; order Pinales; family Pinaceae; genus Pseudotsuga; species Pseudotsuga menziesii. The sequence continues at coordinate 22,740 of LPNX010719947.1, read as the reverse complement.
GATCAGGACGCCGATCGAAAAAAGTAAATGGTTGGTGAACTGCCGTTGCGGCCACATAAGGAACTATTCACCGATGAGAAGTGCATTCGAGCACTGACGCCGCAACTGCTATAGGTTCTGACCGCTGATAGGCTTGTGGCCGCGGAAGATATAGAAGGACCGTTGGCCACCGTTGCAGAAACCGAAAGGACTAGCCACCGATGTACAAAGCACCCGACCGTCGATGCAGCGGTTAGTTGGGTTCCCCGCCAAAATTTTTGAAGTGTTAAACCCCTACAGGCCTGACACGACGGATGAAAATAGACAAGTAGGCCACCGATGAGCCGCGGAAAAATTAGTGGTTCTGGCCGCCGAAACGCTGGGAGGAGATAGGTGAACAACTCGTCGATGTCGTCCGAAAGCTTAGATGACTAGGGACCCGAAACGCCGGAAATATAGATGAATAGGCCGCCGATGAGTGCGGAGAAAACTAGAGCTTTTGACCGCCGAAATGTCGAAAACTTAGTTGGAAAAAGGTCCGGTGGGGAAAAAAAAAGAAGAAAATTTGGGTTTTCCAAAGTGGAATTTTTCCCAGCAAATTCCAACTATTTTTCAGTGGATTTTCAGCAAACTGCCAATGGATTATAGGGCTAAAAAGGAAGAAAATTCCGAGTGGCTAAGATTGACATTTCAGACCAAAATACAGTTGACTGTTTTGCCTAAATTTGATGAATATCATCATTTTAGAAATGGTGTGGTCTTCACACCCGAGGTTAGAATGAAGGATGTGGATAGGCATTGGAAAGCTTATCCAGTAGGGAACAAAGGAGAATCACCAGAGTTTGAATGTGGTGCTGCAAAGTACTAGTGATTGCTTGATGAAGAAATGAGCTGCTATCAACATGAACCATTCAAGAATTGCATGCCTAGAGGTAGCAAGACCATGAAGTCAAACCAGCTGTTGTGTGGAAGAGGAGTTCCATGCAAGGATGAGGGACTTGAAAAGGGAAATTTCCTTAAACCCTGTCTTGCTAATTATGATTACAAGTTTTATACATGAAATGTATGAGGATATGCCTTGCATGCATAAGATATTACATGTTTAGAATGAGCCACTAATGATAATTATTGCATTGATGTTGGAATTAGTGGAAAAACCAAGGACAACTTGGACATGGTTGAATATGTTGTTGATGCTGATGAATGTGACCTGCAACCCTACGAAGAAAAGGATAAGGCAACAAGTCCATAATCAAAAGTTGGTGAGAAAATTCTGCAATCTCCTGCAAAGGACCAACCAAACTGGTAATGTCAAGGATGTAAGTGGGACCCATGAAGGTAAGAGTTTAATTATGACAATTGCATGGAGTGGTAAAAGCAATAGGTCTCATACCATGTGGGTATTTGAATTTTATACTGCATTCATAGAGAAATGTGTCATGCTTGTATTATGTTGTTATGAGCTTAGTAGCCCAAGGAAAGTAAGCACTGATGATCTTGATTATAGTCATGCATCCTATATGAAGTAGTCATGGTTGGGCCATGCATGGTATGTTTGAATGCATAATATTCCTGAATCAATGCAAGGTAGCATTGAGTGGGTATGCATTAAAATGTTTTATAAATCTTATAGTTATGCATTGAATGGATGCATATGAAAAGTATGAGTAAATGTTGTAGATATGCATACATAAGTATGGGTGCAAATGTTGTGATGCAATGCATGAATGCATAAGGATAGTGCATGTGTCATTATGAATAACTAATGGCTGAAATGATGAATTGAGGACAATTCTGGAACTATTTCAAGAGATGATGTGAATGCAAGATAGTAAGTGCATGAAGAAGGTAGTCATGATCAATTGGCTGTCGAAAATGCTCTATGGAAGGGCAAGGTGGTACACATGATACACTTGGGAAGTAAGGAGTATTTGAACATTTCATTTTGGCATAAATGATGTGACCTTGCAAATTTTAGTATGATAATGATTGTGTGAAGTAAATGAGTTTTGGTAATATTGATATGATTAACAACTGGAAGTGTTGAATCTTAAAAATTCTGAAAATGCTTCAGTGATTGTTGCAGTAATGGAAAAAGTTATATGCATCAAGACTTAACAAGTGTTTGGCTGATGGAAGTTCAGGTTTTAGGTAGATTGTTTGGGGCATGGCAAAGTGGGTAAGACCATGACAACGACCAGAATTTACCATGTGAAAGAGCCAAACCTCATGAGAAGAGTCTCATGGTTGTGAACATAGTTTGTATGCTGAATGAATTGTCAATTTAAAATTGTAAATTTCATATTTAAGAAATTGCTGACAACTACTAATCACTATTGGCTTGCATAGAATTGTGTCAGGAGGACACATTGTAAGTGGGTGTTCATGTTATGCTAGTAAGCATAAAATCATAATGGCCATGATGGTGCTTCTTACAAGAGACCCACAAATGAGGATCACCTCATTGCCAAGCAAATCAATTTCTGTAGTAAACAGAGTTGCAAATTCTCATTGAATTTAATTACTAATGTCGTTACTTAGTTATGGAACAATCAAATTGGGATTGTATTATCAGATAATCATTGACTGTTTGGCTATTTGATGAATGTGCCAGGGGTACACACTGTAGGAAGATCATGTGTGATGGCCTGCAGGAGCCAAACTTCATGGGAAGGTTTTCCCTTATCTTGGAAATGGGTTTCGGGTGAAACTCCATTGGACATTTTGGGAATGTCTCATCTGCACTGCATGTTTCGTAAGCAACATGAGTGAGATGGTATATATTATGTCGGTAAGACATGTTTGGATATGGAATGCGAAAGGAGTTGGGATGGCAAACCAAGGGATTGTTAACTTAGAGAAGGGATCCCCCATTCCTCCTTAACGAAGGAATACTGCATCGACAAATGGATAAGTGTTTTGTAACCCTAGCTAAGAATGTGCATGTCCAATTGTTGAATTCAATATGCAGAACATGTTTTGATTTTATTTCCATTATCACCAATTGCTTGGGTATGAATAGGGCCTACATGGCACACACCGGAAAAGGGTGCACACTTTTCCGATGTCGGATCATGAAAGGGTTTTCAATATTGATTACACCCTAAGGAGTGGACGCACTCCTTGTGTGTCAATACTTTATAGTGAACGAAGTGAAATATGATTACAGTTTTAGAGCAATAACGCTAACGAATATGCTTATATTACTTATGTTGTCAGGCTAAACAGATGTAGTCTGGTATTGTACACTAAATGGGCAATGGCTTGAGCTCATCCTACCTTCTACTAAAGAGCACAGAGAAGGACACATTCCTGAGGGAATGCCAACTCAGAGAAGGGAGTGGTCTCCTATGTGATATGGGGTAGTGAGACATTCCTGAGGGACTGTCAACTCAGAGAAGGGAGTGGTCTCCTGTGTGATATGGGGTAGTGGGATTAGAGCTCACTACTGGAAATGAAACCTAGAAATGGTCGTTTACTGTTGATATAAGTGCATTGTTGAAATAAGTGTATTGCTGATATAAGTGCAGGCGATTTGTTGATGGTTTGATAAACCCAATTGAAGGTTGGCTTGACTGTGCCTGATATATATAAAAGGATGTTGTGAAGCAGCCTACGTGTTGGCCTAACATCCAAGTCCATAGGCGATCCCAAGGCTTGCAAAGCGAAGCAGGATCCTGTGGACCAATGAGGAAACGCACAATACAGATAAGTATTGGACTATTTTGCAATTTCTTGCTTATGAATATACATGTGTATATGATTTGGTTATGATATTCTAAGCTCTTGTTTAAGAGATAAAAACCATTGAGAATAAACTAAACATGTGAATCTATTCAATGTTTGAATATAGGTATCGCTGGGAGCGAGGACTATGAGAGCATCCTAGGGGTGCATGTGGACATGTGACTGACCTGAAGAGCTCAGAATGAGCAGTAATGAAAAAGGTGCTTGTGATACTGTGAAGTTCCTAGCAGCCGAGACAAACCATGTGGGGAGGCTCCATGGTTGAGAGGTCTGAAATAGAATAGAGACACCAAGTGTCATGACCAAGAGGGATTGGTCCAGCATTCATGGTGAAGTGAAAGAGGCTGAGAGCATGAAAACCATAGAGGTGGTGTGGGTTCCAGGATGGAACAAAACAAAGAGGGGAAGAACTCGTGCTGCTCTTTCTTTCCTTTTTTATATATATATATATATATATATATATATGCATTGTGAAAACAAAAGATTGTTGAATGCATGTATGAATGAAAATAGAATGTTTTTATTTGCTTAAAGTAAATTGTGAATGCTGGAATAGTTAATTCCCTGCCCAAGAATGGACATGAATGAGCTCATTTTCCTATTGAGAAGGCATGAAAAATATGAAAGTATCCTTGATGAGACTTGGACTGCCATGCCAATTAGGCAATTGATTGACTGATTTTAATGCCTACATTATGATTGGTCTGACAGAATTTCAATGTTGCATTTCACAGGTAAGAAAAGTGAAATCCAGTTGTGCACATTGATCATGGTAGTAGACCAAAAGCTATTGTATTTGGCTGGAATTCTCCTTCAAACAATTGCCGAGACCCAAGAAAATATTCGAGAGATGCTCAAGATACAGAAAAGTTCCTAGACTTGGGGATGAGCCGAAAGCTAAGAACCAGCAGGAGAGGCTCGTGGAAGCCAAAGGGGCTTGGTCCTGAAAGTTCAAAGTAAATAATTGAATGTGGGACAGGTCTGAAAATTTTTGAAATTTTGGATATGTATTCCTATGTATTGGAACACCAAGGACGGTGTTATTCCAAGGGGGAGGGGATTGTAACACCCCGATTTTGATCCCATTTGCATTAAAGGTACATGATGTATATATTGCAATTAATCATGGTGAGGAGCTAAAGGCAAAAGCCCCACCATCGATTTAGTTGTGTTATGTTTCGGCAATTAGGATTGTTACCGATGGTATATCGTGCCATCCGGCACATTATAGTTCTGGCATCATGTAAACATGCAAAATTAATCAAAAACCTACAACCAGCTATGACGGTGCAACGTTAAATGAAAAGGGCATGATTTCCTAAGGATGAGGAGGGGGAAACGTTAAACCATGAGCCTATGGGGAAAAGCAATGTGTCAGCCATTAAAATCCCTGATGTTAGTTGGGCAGTTATTGCTGGGAAGTGGTGGGTGGAAAGACTGTAAGCCCTTTCCCACACGCCCACTGCACCAACGGACTCTCCATCTGCACGTGGGCAGGGAAACCACTACCCCACGACTCCATCCTTGTCCATCCTCTTGCAGAGAACTGTTCGGTTCACTCTCACGTGGAGGCGTTTTTGTTCTGTTCACCTCCTCGTGCATTGGTTTTCGGCATCGTTTTGGGATCCAGGTAGCGGGCTGAGGAACGGGTTCTTCCCACTGTCAACCATGATTTCTTGTACAGAGCCATTCACACCGGGGAGATGGGGGGTATGTGTGTTTTTCCCCTACCGATTTGAGGTGGGAATTTCTCCTTACAGATTTGTAGTGTGCATACATGTTTTCCCCTATTTTTGGAATGAGAACCGGACTTCCTCTCCCGTTTTGGGACTGTGTAATGTTCCCATTGCTTCATTGTGATATGGGGCTGTGGTTCTTTCCCTGATTTTTGGGTTGTTGTTGTTGTTTTCCCCCACATTGTTCATTGTTGTGGAACCAGTTACGTTTTGGCCTTGCTATAGGTTATTGCGAGTCGTTTTGGCCACAATAGGGCCAAGAACAACCCGGGGTCAATTTTCTCCCCTGTCCAAGATGGGAATAGCTTGTTTGCTACATGTATGCAGTGGTTAGTCTGCGGACTATTTTTGGAGTGGGGATGAGGGCTTGGTTTGCCTGGAAACCTGGTGTGTTTGGGAACCACACAGACAGAGCTAGGGGTCTAGCTTTCTTTTCCACAATCCCCTGAATAACACTGGGAGGGAGGTCAGGGCCTGAGGGACTATGTGGTAGAGAAGCGGTTGATTTCCTTGTGTTGGGTGTGTGTGGGTGTTCTAGAAGCCATGCTAATTTTGGTGTAGGTGTCCTTAGCTCTGTAATGAGCTGACCAGCTTAGTAATTAGCCTTTCCCAACTCCTTGATGGCCTGACAAACCCAACTGTGTTGGCTTGGTTGATCTGTTATGTAGTGTATCCTTGGCTATGTGTAAGCCTGCTTGTCCTTATTCCTTGGGGAATCATGCCTAGCTCGGGGGTGGCAGCGCTGCTGAGAGATTAAGGAGCACGCTGGCCTATAGTTGGATGGAACATTGTAGTGACATAGCTGGTTGCGGGACGAGCTCTTTATAAGATAAGTATTCTTGGCCATTTCGTCTCTGCAGTTAAATTTATTGTCTAATGAGTGATGATGAACATGTTGAATTCTAGAATGACCATATGTCTTCTTCTTCTGTATGATGAATAATTATGTATCTATGCATGTCTTATGTTCAAGCATTAAAATATTTAGGTATGTTCAAATTCATAGGGATTTTAGCCTGCATGCTAATGTTATGGTAGCGTCCTCTTCACCAGTTGGAGGGTTGGGGACATTACAACTCCGAAGGATATCTGGGATAATCTCGCTAACTTGTTTGATAAACAAGATGATCTTCGGATCTATCAGCTTGAGAATGAGTTGATCTCTCGAAACCCAAGCAGTTTGGAATCCATGAATGAGTTTTTCACAAAATTCAAGCATATAGTAGTCCAGCAAAGCAGTGCAAGATTGAGAAGGATGATGATTAGCTCATCCTAGCTATCCTCTCAAAACTTGCTCCAGATTATTCGGTCTTTGTCTCTACATTCCACACTAGGAAGCTAATAATCCCAAACTGGAAGATGCCTAAACTAGATGCCTTCATCAAGACCCTTACAAATGAACATGATAAGCTTGTTCAGATGGGAATCCTCATATCCTCAAAAGATCAAGCTTTGTTTGCTTCGGGGTCAAAATATTTGAAGGGAAAAGGGAAGCAGAAGAATCCAAAGGCCAAATTTGATGCTCCAAAGCCTAAAGAGAAGAACCAGCAGCAAGAGGAGCCTTCCGGCTCGAAGAAACACAAGAACAAAGGCCATCAAGGAAAGGAGAAAGTCAAGTGTTCCTACTGCGGGAAGGGTTTCCACCCTGAACATGCCTGCATGAAGAAGAAGCTTAATGAGATGACTCTCCTCTTGGAGAGAAACAATATCAATCTTTCGGAGAGTGTTCGGAAGAGAGATAACCAAGATCGGGATAACCAACAAAAAAGAGGTCATGCTCTCATGGAAAGCACCTCGAATCCAAATGCTCTTCTCATAGACTCTAGAGCTTCAAATCACATGATGGCAAGCAGATACTCCTCCTCCCTAGACACCCACAAGAGCATCCCCATCCACATGGAAGATGATTCTACCATCATTTCGAAAGGAAGAGGTACAATAAATCTTGAGCATGGAACTTTTTATTATGTTCTGTTTGTACCATCCTTGGCCTCCAACCTCCTGATTGTTTATCAAATGACTCATACTAGAGTGCCCAAGAGAGTAATGTTTAGCCCCAATTATGTATAAATCACTGAGATTGCATCCAAGAAGATTGTTGCAAAAGGCTTAGGAAACCACCATGCTAAGGCCTATGAGTTCTCCCACTTTGTTGCGGATGCAAATCCCACCGCCCTTCTGAATCATGGAAATGAGGTCAGTAGGATTTGGCACGAGAGGTTCGGTCACTTGAACTTCAAGTACTTGCAGCAAATTCAGAAAAATACCATGGTTGAAGGCCTCCCAACCATCAAAGCTACCAAAGGAATTTGCAAGGGTTGTATTGTCAATAAACACCCTGAGCACAAGTTTGATCGGGGGAAGGAAAACTGAGTGAAGGGTATCTTGGAGCTGATTCATTATGATATCAGTGGACCTATGGAAACCACATCCATGAATGGATCTTGGTATGTACTCACATTCATGATACACTTGGGTTTTTTTCATCAAGAAAAAATATGAAATGTTAGAGAAATTCATTGAATTGAAAGCACTGGTTGAGAATGCATCTGAGAGAAAGATCAAATATTTTCGATTTGATAATGGAGGGGAATATATCAGTTCTAAACTGCTAAAGAAATGTTCAGATAGTGGGATCAAGATCCAACATTTCGTTCCCTACACTCCCCAGCAGAAATGTGTAGTGGAGAGAAATAATCGGGCTCTCAAGGAGATGACCACATGCATGCTGGAAGCCAAGATCTTGACTGCAAATTTGTGGGCTGGGGCCATGAATTTTGCAACAATTAAAAATAGAGCACGTCACTCCTCTGTGAAAGGGAAAACCCCTTTCGAAGCCTATTTTGGACACAAGCAAGATGTGTCAAACTTCAAGGTGTTCGGGTCCACTACATGGGCTCGGATTCTGCTTGAAAAGAGAAAAGATTTGCAACCGTAAAGCATTGAATGTCTGTTTATTGGATATCTAGAAGAATCCAAAGGATTCAATTTGTTGAATATCAGAACAAAAAAAAAATTCATTGAAAGGAGTATAAGATTTGAAGAGCCTCTCCAGGAGGTAGAACTAGTTGAAGAAAATTATGCTGAAATTCCCTCCCGTTCTGCTGAACAATTGGGAAATGAAAGTAAGAATGAAGGTTCTGATTTTGCTGAAATGATATATGATATCAGTGATAAGAACACATCAGGTTTAGAATCATATTTTTAGATGCCAAATCACCTTCCAACTTGGGCTAAAAAGACATTGTCTTCTGCCGGGCAAAACATTGGAAATCCTGCAGATCCAAGAAGGACCCGGTCTGAATTTCAAAGAGCAAGTATTGCGCTCTCTTGTCATGAATATTTTTTGTCATAAACCTGTTATTTAATGATAGGTTCAGATCCTAAGTCCTACTACCATGCTCAGAAATATTCGAGATGGCCAACTGCTATGGACGAAGAGTTTAATTCTCTTAGGAAAAACGCTACTTGGGAGCTAGTTTCTCTTCCACCTGGGAGGAAATTAGTTCAATGCAAGTGGGTGTTTCGGACAAAGTTTTCTGCTGATGGCACAAACTATAGGTATAACACAAGGCTGGTTGGAAAAGGGTTCTCCTAGGTCCAAGGAGTGGACTATTATGAGACCTTTTCACCAGCGGCAAAGATGGACTCCATCCACCTAGTTTTGGCCATTGCGGCATCCAAGCACTAGGAGGTGCATCATATGGATGTCAAGAGTGCCTATCTACATGGAGACCTTCATGAAAAGATATACATGAAGCATCCCTAGGGCTACATTTCATATCCTACTTTGGTTTGCAAATTGCATAAGTCTTTATACGGGTTGAAACAGGCCCCAAGATCATGGTATACCAAGATGGATTCCTTTCTGCTTTCACAAAACTTCCAAAGATGCAGATTAGATATGAATGTGTATTTACAGTAGTATGATGGTAATTTACTTGTCATTGTTTTATATTTTGATGATATTTTGATTACAGGAAGCACACTTGCTTCCATTACCTTCATTAAAACTGCCCTTCATGATGCATTTGAGATGAGCAATTTGGGGTTCTTGAAGCAATTTATGGGGCTTGAAATCTCCCAAGACTTTGATGGAATAATGGTAACTCAGTATAAATACATTTCAGAATTGTTAGTAAAGTTTAACATGGCTAAATGTAATGCTTTCCCATTCCCTTTCCTCTCAGGGATCAACATTGAAGAAGGAAAAAGCACTCCACCCATGGATTGCACTATCTACAGCCAGCTGATTGGCAGCTTGCTTTACTTGACTCATTCATGGATTGATATCCATTATGCTATGAATGCTATATCAATATACATGCAACGGCCTCATGATCTTCATTGGAAGTCAGCAAAGAGGATCCTTCAGTGCATTCAGGGAACACGGAACTACGAAATTCACTATGCTGCAGATTCAGAGCTAGAGTTGGTTGGATATATAGATTCAGATTGGGCATGGGATTATATTGATCAAAATTCTACTTCCAGATATGTCTTCATGTTTGGTGATGGTCCCATTTGTTGGTCTAGAAAAAAACAGGTTTCCATTGCATTGTCTTCAGTAGAGGCCGAGTACAGAGGAGCGGTGAATGCTTGCGTCCAAGCTGTTTGGTTGCAAGGCATTCTTTTAGAGTTTGAGATTGGTATTACTTTGTCCACTGACATATTTTGTGACAATCAAAGTGCTATTGATATCTCCACATATCCAATTACCATGCAGAGGACCAAACATGTTGAGACACACATGCACTACATCGGGGAGTTGGTGTATGACAGGAACATTGTGCTGCAATACTGCCCTACACATGAACACATTGTAGACATCTTCACCAAGAGATTTTCTGAGAAAAAAATCACTTACCTTTGTTCACCGTTGGGGGTGAGTTCATCAAGGTTATCAGTTACTTCTTCAGTGTTCAACTTAAGGGGGGGTAGGTGGGTGGGGGGGGGAGGGTTATTCCCACTGGGTTTTCTCTCTTTCCTCACTTAGATTTATTTCTTGAGCATTGTTAGAGTTACATTATTGTTCAGGGTGACCTATGGCCTTTATTGTCAGGGCCCTAGCATTTCATGCATTTTTTTACGCCTCCTAAGTATAGCTTAAGGGGGGGTGTTGGAGTAATTTTCCACCTAGCACACTTTATTTGGTCAATTTTGGCTGATTTACTCACTATCATAAGTTTAATTGATTTAATTAACATTAGATGAGCATACTATGACATCAACATGAGCTCTCCCACGCCTTCCTTCAGTGAAGGAGGCCAACTAAGCCTTCTCCTTCATTTAGAGAGGCTAACTGGGCTTCCTCCTTCAAACAAAGAGCAGTTCTTAGTTGAACTGAATGTCATAAGTGCACCTAAGTGCTAACTAATTGTTGTTTCACCTAACAATCATTTAAGCTGAGTTATATGGTGCCTCCATCTATTATTTTCCTATTTTTGGCCATTATTTATGAACTAGAGTGAACCTAGGCGCCTCCAACCACTTCTGATGACCAATACCACTTCAGTTAACTTCATTGGAGCTACTTGGAGTTATGGATGCGCTACCACCTACTAGTTAGACTCATCCTTCTATTGCACTCCAATTCAATTAGGACTCATTGAGAGTCAGTTATTGCTAGTTTGTTGGTTAACTAGGTGTGCCAACTGTTGCTGACATTTAGTTAAGCTACACTCATCCATACAATTCGAATGACCTCCTAGAGAATTCGAATTTCCTTGGCATTCATGCATTATGCATGACATTTTATTGTATTACGCATTCTATTATTGATTATACAGAACTGCAACCTCCTATTGCAGTACCGTTGCACCATTTCATGTCTAATTTCTCTTGAATCTCTAGTGAGTCAGTGCTTTGTCTCAAATATTGTTGTGACATAAATTAATAATAGACATTGTACTACCTCGAAACAATGAATGACGTCACTATATCATTTGTTGTACATTAGCATGTATGAGATTACAACTATCTTATTATAGGTGTCCATTATATGTAATATACATATTACAAGGAAGGAGAACGACTTAAAGTGAAATAATTCGAGCTGCTGGACATCGTGCAATGATCCGTCACAACTTACTGTGAATGGAATCATTCAATTCACCATGGTATTTTGCATTTTCTTTGAAATGGTCTTTGGAATGTTCTTACAGTGCAACAAGGATTTTACTATTAGGTTATGCTTGTATTGTACTATTAAAGTTGAGTTGAGTTGGAATTAAAGTAATTCAAACTTGGATATCTACATCAATGATCTAGTTAGAGAGGAATGACGATTTAGTTAGATAGGAACTAGGAGTTCAAACAGGGAGAAGTGGCTGAAACCACCTTTCGAAATGGAATATGTCATATTTTAGTAGTGTTTCATAGAGCTATGTCTTGCAGGGTCGAGGACATGTTTCTGTGTAACATACCCCAAAACGGAAAAATAAATATTTATTATTTATTTCAGAAAAAATATTATGTTAAATTTATTATAAAGTTTATGACCAAGTGGGTCAAGGATGACTGTAATTGAAGAATTATTTATTTTAATAATTAAATAAAGGAGACACCTATATATATAAGGGAGACTATTAAATGAGTGTTCACTGACCCACTAGGACGAATGAGAAGTTATAGAAGGATGGTTGACAAATGGAAACACTAGCATTTCAATTTCTAGCTGTTGCAGGTAGCATAATCCCTAAAAATGTGGTCATGTTCCCTAGGAGGGGGGAACTGAGCTGGTGGCTCATTTAATTCCAAAACTGACCCAAAGACCTAGGCAATCTTATATAAACCATCAAATTGAGCAGGAGGCTCACTACTCATTCTAAATTCTAAGGGAATGAACCTTGTGATTGCTGCAAACTGAAAAGTCAGGCACACAAGGAATTTGATGAGGGGATAGCTAAAGTGATTTGCTTAGATAAGTCTACTATTGAGTGCTAAGTTGCAGCAAGTTTGTTGTGGGGGATATATTCAGAGATCTTCATCCTAATGATTCAGTGAACAAGCTTGGGGGTCCTACGAAAGTAATTATTGGCTGATTCAGGAGAAGTTTGGGTGGAACAATCTCCCTTGGGTGTTTGTCCTTTTTCTGCATATCACAAGGTTCAATTGTTATTTAATTTTGAATCTATATATTTATTTAAATTATGATTCAGTAACTTTAATGGAATGATTGGATATGTCAGTTGTTTATTTTCTTATCTGCATTTCCTATCTGAAATGTGCTTATGAATAGGTTATCAACTACAGAGTTTTATTATTTCTAAAGAGAAGGAATCTGAAAATTTGTAGAAGTTAATCTATTAAACTAAGTTTTAGATTGATACGATATTCTTCCTGTTTTTGGTATTTTAAGGTACTTTCATCTTAGTTCTCTTTAGGTCTATTTCTGTATTCCATTGGTAATCTGGGTCTTAAAATAACCAAAAGTCATTGATCTCAGTAAAGACCTTCGAAAACACCTTAGGAGGACTATTACAAAATTTAATACAACTTTCATAATTGATACAAAGATTAACATAGGATAGGTATTTTAAATGCAAGGATCTATAGATATAAATATATAAAACTATTATTACAGTAGACTAATAGTTTGTATTAGGGTCGGAACTTCTCAATAGCGTTGTAAAAATATTTATGGTTTGAACCAATAATAGAAAGTAATCTTCTACATAAATAAACCTAATAATTTATAATAAATCCAATGTTTAGATCTAGTTCCAGTAAGTCCAAGTTATGGCTCCTTCATTTCAGACCATAGATTCAGTTAAGAAGAATTTAAAACAATTCAAATTATAAACATTAACTAATCTAGGTTCCACAGAATTTTTCTAAAAACAACGCAGCCAGTTTCTTAAAACAACTAATAACACCAAATGAAGACTATCGACACACCGTAGCACTAGTTCAGGCTATAGGCCAAGTTGGCGTTGTTATCTGCAGCATTGTGCTTGCTGAAGAAAGTTATAGAGAGTCTTAGGGATTAATATTAATTACTTCCGAAATAGTTTTTCATAAAAAAAGAGCCAAATATTTAAACCATGGCCCTATGACCTCCTTTAAACGTTGTAGCAGTAAAAATGGCTTCTCGACCAACAATATCCTAAGCATTTATAAAATGTAAAAGAAACTAATAAATAGAGCAGATAATGGAGAAAGCCTTTTGCAACAAAGATTTAAATAGTAAGAAAGGTTACATGGAAATATGAATGCCCTCGCAGAGTCGTAACCACAACCAAAATATTATTTCCTTGCTAAAACTAAATCCTCTATATATTTTTCAAGGACAATCAACGATTTGCAAAATCAATGGTGAAACCCTCATGGGTCTGTTACAGGTCACCAAAACCTATGCTAGGAATAGTAAATAATATTTATCAGTGACCATGGCCTCACAGATATTTTGTTTTATAAATTGAAATAACATCAATAGATGCCTCACGACCTAAGAAACTTAACCTTTTCTTATAAGTTTTTTTTCCAAAACCCTACTAACTATCGTATGAAGGAAATCGATTGTGTAACAATCAAAGTAATATCGAGAACCATTAAATACAAGCCCCCTCCACATTGCTAGATTTAATTAACAGTCAAATTCTTTTGACATAGGCCCTAGGGCTCTCATTCCAAATCAAATCACGACAATAAGGCCTCATGCCCATATCGTAATACACAAAACATAAAACGATAAAAGAAACTACTATACAAGTTTAGAGCAAGAAAATATAGACATTTGCAATTTCGAAACAAATAAACCGTGCTAAAACATTGGTATTTTAAACATTGCTTACAGATAGCCCTTACGGGTCTTTACAGAGATATAACCATTATATTATCAACCTAGTAGCAAAACAGCGATAGAGTAATGAATAGTGTCTTTATAAGCCAAAAACTTGTACTATAGAGTAAAATCCTTACAGCTACATGATCCAGGGGGTCATTCGTCATCAAAGTTACACTGATCCAAGATAAAGAGAAAATGGTACAATGGCAGCCAGGTTTGGTAAGAATCAAGACTTTACCACATTTGAAAAGAGGGTTAATGCATTTTTAAGAGGTGAATGGTTAAAACATCTCAAAGCTAAACTTTCTCCCATGGGTCGGCGCTTAAGAGGATGAGTTGCTTTCCACATGATTAGACTTAGCATATGTTACAAACCCCATCCAATATATATGCCAAACGGTGCACGGTTCTAGCACATGGAATATCATATGTTATAATATTTTGTGTTATAACCAAAGTCCGATGAAATAACAAATGGTTATAATATAACATATATATATTCATTGCAAGGTTCTGGTGGGTATGTTAAATGAGGCATAGTCATATTGCAAGGCTCGACCAACATTCATTAACATTTGTGAATGGGTGCACGGTTGGTTGGTAACATCGTGCGCGGTTTGTGGATAACGTCTGGCGGTTAGACGATGGGTGCGCAGTTAGTGGAGACAACATACGGTTTTGTGCACGGTCTAGTGTAACGCTTGGCGGTTAGCTCGTTGGGTGCGTGGTTAAGTGTCACATCAAATGGATAACATTTGGTAGTTGCAATATTTAGTGGATGGTTATACTTTGGCACTAACGGATCAGTTATGTGGCATAGTTTTATGGTATGTTGCAGCGTTTGGATAACGTTTTGGCAATGGAATAAACCATATATTAATATGTTGGCGGATATAACATCTACGGAACAGTTGGCATTTGGCTAATTATTATCCATTTGGCGGAGTTCACATCTAGTGGTGCACAGATAAGGGGAGTTCAGGTTTGGCAGAGATAATGTACAGTTTTGGCGGAGTTTTCCTTTGGCGGTTATAACATATGGATCAGTGTCACATTTGGCGGGATAGCGATACCATATATGGTATAAGATAGCTCTGTTGCAACATTTTAGCAGGGAACAGTGAATGTAACGTACGACCTTGTTGCAATGATCTAGATATAGCATATGTTCTATTTATAACATGTGGTTCAGATCTGTGGCGGAAGATGGAACATCGTGGTAACATGACAGTTTAAGTGGATGTAACGTCACGGGATTCGCACTCAGCTGTAACATTTTGGTTCATTTGTATCTGCTAAAACGAGTAATAAATGAGTCGAACCCGTGATCTATCCTCTGACTGAACGCTGTTACAGCACGATTCTAGCCACATTTGCAGGAGATTTAGCCTTGTTTAGGACTCAGAGCATCATTCTGTTATTATGGAAATCTTGCAGGGATAGAACAAAGGCAACAGAATTGAGATTGAACGTGCAACCTGCAGCTTTATAACCCAGGGTTTCAGCCAGTGCGTGGACGGTAGAGGGAGACAGAGGACAGATGACAGAAGGGAGTTTTTCTATAAATGTCCAGATGCTGTTTCTTTTTGAAGTCAACCATTCTCTGTTATAATTGGTTTTCTTTGCCTTTTGAAGGCCACTTTGTAATTTTCAAGAGAGGTCTTGAAGACTTTCTGCCCAGCATTCTGTTTTACAGTTGCTGAAGTTGATGTTTCAGAGATTCCAGAACCATTTTGTACCATTTTAAAAACATTAATTGGATCGGTACCCATTGGAGAGGGACCCAGAGATGTAGCCCAGTGAAGGGGGTGAACTCCGTTATCAACTTCTGTTTGTGACTCTCATTTTCTATTTCAGCTTGTTTCTGTTTCAGTTTTGCTACTATTCATTTCTGTTTTAAGCATTCAATCGATGTTAATGCTGTTTCATGAATTAAGCAAACTGATTAAACGCATTCTTTTAAACTTCTAAATGCACTCAAGTTGAGATCCGACGAATTATGTTATGGTATCAGAGCATGTTAACTGCTTGTGCAAGTTTTTGAATGCTTACTAGGTCCAGGTTAAAGCTTGGTGAAGGAGAATTAATTGAAGGAGATTCTGAGATTGGCTCAAGGAGAACATTCTCAAGAACCATGTCTTCTCCACGAGGGGAAGAAGAAGGACATATGGAACAGGAAAAACCTGTTATTTCTGAAACTGAGTTTTTGGAGGATTTTATCAGCATGAAAGCCATGATGGAAATTCTACTCGATGAGCGAGCAAAAAGGAAGAAGAAAGAAGAAGGATCTTCATCCTAAGATGCAGAAGTGAAGAAGGAAGAAAAGGGTAAAGGAGTAGGAGGTGATGGTGATCCTCCTGAAACTAATCAAACTTTCTCTTCTTCTCATACTTCTCATTCACATAATGCAAATTCTAAAATGCCATATTTCAAATTGGATGTAAAATTTGAATTACCAATTTATGATGGAGATTTAGATGCTGAAAAGTTAGACAATTGGATCAAGCAGCTTGAAGTATATTGCAGGGTACAGGGCATTAATGATGACCCTTCCACGATTCAATTGGCCACTTTGATAATGAGTGGTATGGCTCTTACTTGGTGGGAGAGCAAGATTCAGCATGATCTTCAAAAGAATGGTAAAATTATTTTAGTTTGGAATGAATTCATTGAAGTATTAAGAAAGCAATTTTATCCTTTAGGTCACATGCAGCAACTAATAATGAGCTGGCAAACTTTTAGACAAGCTAAAGGAAAAAGCATTCAAGAATATACTCATGAATTTAGAAAGAGGGCTATTGCATTGAATGTTGCATTGGATATGCAAGAAACTCTTCTTAAATATATTGGTGGCATGCATTCTTATTTGTGACAAGGCTTTGTTGATGTTTAACCCTAGTAATTTGGATGATGTATGTGTTCAAGCTACACATTTAGAAGCTAGGGGTAAGCATGATAATGATTCGTTTATGAAGAAGTCATCTAAATTTGACAACAAAGATAGAAACAAAGATAAGGGAAAGAAAACAACTACCATCACGAAAGAGGGTAAAAAACCCACATGCTCACATTGTCAGAAAGGGCATGATGTTTCTAAGTGTTGGAAACTTCATCCGGAGTTAAGGCCAAACAAGTATGGAGGAAATAAAAACAAAGATAAAGATAATCAAGCAGCTACTGCAGTAGTGATTCAAGACTTGGGATCTGATTCAGGTGATGAGACTAAGATCACAGCAATAGGGATCCGAGGTAAAGATAAAGGTATATCTCTTTCCATTGATGCAAGTTCAAGTACAAATCTGCTATCTACTTCTATGCATGGTGATAAAAGAAGAAGTGAACTGTTTCATGTTCGTGTCATTACAAATCATACAAAGATTGATACATTGTTTGATAGTGGTTCTCAAGTGAATTTGATATCAGAAGAAGTGGTTAAGAAATTGCATTTAATTACTATGCCTCATGAAAAACCCTATCCTCTTGGTTGGGTTACTAATGATACACAATTGCAAGTTACAAAGAAATGTGTTTTGAAATTTGCAATCACTGAAAAGTTTCTGGATGAGGTAGAACTAGATGTAGTACCACTTGACATTTGTGGAATTGTAATTGGGAGTCCATATTTGTATGAACGGAAAGCAGTCTTTTATAGAGAGCAGAACAAATATCATCTCTTTAAAGGTGGTGTGGAATATATTATTCATGCACATCGTATGAAAAAAAATCTGGCATTAGTCACTACAAGTCAAATGAAAATGATAGTGAATGCTAGTAGGAAGTTTGCATTAATGGATGTTAAATGTGAATCATTGGAAAGTGGTAATCTGGAACATGGAATTAAATTAATTGAAAGTGTTCCCGAGTATGGTGCTTTGTTACAGGGACCTGAAAGACTATCACTTACTAGAGATGTACAACCTGAAGTGCAGTTGCAGCAAAGCATGCCTCTTCCAAATCTTGGCATGAATCTGATGA
This sequence comes from Pseudotsuga menziesii, assembly GCA_001517045.1. Lineage (NCBI taxonomy): Eukaryota > Viridiplantae > Streptophyta > Pinopsida > Pinales > Pinaceae > Pseudotsuga > Pseudotsuga menziesii. The sequence continues at coordinate 4,515 of LPNX010719947.1, read as the reverse complement.
TTATTCAAAAGACCGTTCATGATTATTGTGTGATGTGCAAATCTATTGATAAAGGGTTGGGATTGTACACACCTATTCATACTTCATCTCGTCCTTGTAAAAATGTTGTAAGGGACTTTGATGGGGGACTACCAATTAGTTTGTGTTTTCAGTATATTGGGGTTCATGTTGGGCTTCCTATGACTATTGTACATGTTCGGCACTTCCGAATATTGGGGCAATTTTGGTCAGTTTTATGGAGTCTTAGGGACACTAATTTTGAAAGGAGCACAATGTATTATCCACATGTTATTGGGAAAACATGGGTAGTCAGTAGAACAATCATTCTATTTCTTCAGAATTATTGTGATGAACATCCTAGAGCTTGGGGTGAACAGTTGCACCACATGCAGTGCATTAAATATCCTTTTGAGACTTGTTTTTGTTATCTGTTGAAGTCACATGTGGACTTTTCTTCCGGCACAAAAGATGTGAGAGGTGGACATCATGATGCAAAGAAAACAGTGAAGCAGATAGTGCAAGAACAACAGGAGAAGAGTTGGGCAATTTGCAAAGCCAGGCATGAAAATCATCATCCGTTTGAGGTTGAAAAGCAAGTTTGGTTGCAGATCACCAAGGGAAGATTGAAAGGTAAAAGGCTCAATTTTGTTTATGATCATTTTGAGATCTTTGAAAAGAAGTGTAAAAATTCTTTCTGTTTGAGCTTATCTCCAATGAATACAGTTGTATATGCAAAGAATTTTAAATGGTATGAACCTCCTTTGGTCATGGACAAGGAGACTAATATGCAGATTCTAAGCAAGGCAGGATGTATGGAGATTGGAAAGGTGAGGAAGTTGTACCCTCACTTACCTGCAGGGTGATCTAGGATTTTGGCGGTACAAAAGCTCTCCAATGGGGAGGAATGATCCAGGGGGTCATTCGTCATCAAAGTTACACTGATCCAAGATAAAGAGAAAATGGTACAATGGCAACCAGGTTTGGTAAGAATCAAGACTTTACCACATTTGAAAATAGGGTTAATTCATTTTTAAGAGGTGAATGGTTAAAACATCTCGAAGCTAAACTTTCTTCCATGGGTCGGCGCTTAAGAGGATGAGTTGCTTCCCACATGATTAGACTTAGCATATGTTACAAACCCCATCCAATATATATGCCAAACGGTGCACGGTTCTAGCACATGGAATATCATATGTTATAATATTTTGTGTTATAACCAAAGTTCGATGAAATAACAAATGGTTATAATATAACATATATATATTCGTTGCAAGGTTCTGGCGGGTATGTTAAATGAGGCATAGTCATATTGCAAGGCTCGACCAACATTCATTAACATTTGTGAATGGGTGCACGGTTGGTTGGTAACATCGTGCGCGGTTTGTGGATAACGTCTGGTGGTTAGACAATGGGTGCGTAGTTAGTGGAGACAACATACAGTTTTGTGCACGGTCTAGTGTAACGCTTGGCGGTTAGCTCGTTGGGTGCGCGGTTAAGTGTCACATCAATGGATAACATTTGGCGGTTGCAATATTTAGTGGATGGTTATACTTTGGCGCTAACAGATCAGCTATGTGGCATAGTTTTATGGTATGTTGCAGCGTTTGGATAACGTTTTGGCGATGGAATAAACCATATATTAATATGTTGGCGGATATAACATCTACGGAACAGTTGGCATTTGGCTAATGATTATCCATTTGGTGGAGTTCACATCTGGTGGTGCACAGATAAGGGGAGTTCAGGTTTGGCAGAGATAATGTACAGTTTCATTTGTAACAGTTTTGGTGGAGTTTTCCTTTAGCAGTTATAACATATGGATCAGTGTCACATTTGGCGGGATAGCGATACCATATATGGTATAAGATAGCTCTGTTGCAACATTTTAGTGGGGAACAGTGAATGTAACGTACGACCCTGTTGCAACGATCTGGATATAGCATATGTTCTATTTAGAACATGTGGTTCAGATCTGTGGCGAAAGATGGAACATCGTGGTAACATGACAGTTTAAGTGGATGTAACGTTAGCAGGATTCACACTCAGCTGTAACGTTTTGGTTCATTTGTATCTGCTAAAATGAGTAATAAACGAGTTGAACCCATGATCTATCCTCCAACTGAACGCTGTTATAGCACAATTCTAGCCACATTTGCAGGAGATTCAGCCTTGTTTAGGACTCAGAGCATCATTCTGTTATTATGGAAATCTTGCAGGGATAGAACAAAGGCAACAGAATCGGGATTGAACGTGCAACCTGCAGCTTTATAACCCAGGGTTTCAGCCAGTGCGTGGTGTCACATCCCCAGTTTTGACCCCGTTGCATTAGATGTATATACCGTAATGATCATGGTGTGGAGCTAAATGCCAAGGCCCCACCATTGATCGGTTATGCTATGTTTTGGATTTAAATGTGTCACCGATGGTATATCGAGGCATGCGGCATATATTATGTTTGTCATCATGTAAATATGCATCTATAATGAATTAAATGAACCTGACCAGCTACGATAGCGACAACTAAAATGAGAAAGGGGCATGATTTTCACAAGGATAAGGATGTGGGGAAAATGTCAACCTTGGCCAATAAGGGAAAATACCCATGTGTCTTCTTCCCTTGTTTTATTCCAACCACTTTCATAAAGAATGGCTGCTGGTGGTTGAGGCAGTTATGGTCTTTGGGAGTTGGGTGGCAGGACTGTCAGTCCTCACCCACACGCACACTCCACCACGGTTGACTTAACCATGGAAGAAACCACCATCCTCACTCACGCAGGGATTTCCACTTTTCCCATGATGAGCTGGAACACTCACGCACTTCCCTTTCATGCACTGCTGGTTTTCTGTCCATCCATGCCTGTGCTGAACACTCACGCACCTCCAATTCGCGTCCTCTCTGTAGGCTGTTCACCCTCACGCATAGGTATTCTTCCGTTTTGGACTCACACAGCGAGCTGGGAGCTGTGTGTTTTCATCCACGATCTGCTGTGGAGCTGTGGTCTTCCTTACGTTTTGGGACGGGAGTCTGCTCATCTCACACGCCAGTTGGAAGTCGGTATTTTTCTCTTCCTCAGCGTGGTTTATGTATGTTTTTCCTTACCCATTCGTGGCCTGTACATATGTTTACCTCTGCCCAGCTGTGAATGTGGTTTTCCCTTTCTATCCTCGGACTGTATAAGCTCTGTGGTGACTTCACTGTTCGACGGGGTCGCCGATTTCCCCACATGGCTATCTGTGTTTGTCGTGGTCTTCTTCACATTTTGGGGACGGTTGTAATTTTTTTGCACTGACACATTCAGTGGGCTATTGAAAATCCGTTGGGAGCCATTTCCCCTATTAAGATGTCTAAGCTGTAATAGTTGAGTAATTGCATGTGTGCAATGGTTGGTCTTCGGACTGTGTAAGGAGCAGGGATGGGGGCTTAGTTTTGCTTGATAAACCTGGTGGATGGAAACCACACAGACAGAGCTAGAGGGCTGGCCTTCTTCTCTATCACCCCTGAATAGCACTGGAAGGGAATGCAGGGCCTGAGGGACTGTGTAGTAGAGAAGGGACTGATTCCTTGTGTTGGGTGTCTTAGAGATCAGGCTAGTTCTGGTGTGGGTGTTCTTGGCTCTGTAATGAGCTCACCAGCTTAGCATTTAGCCTTTCCCCAACTCCTGGATGGCCTGATAAACCCAATTGTGTTGGCTTGGCTGTGTTTTGTGTATCCCTGGCTATGTGTAAGCCTGCTTGTTCCCTTATTCCTTGAAGAATCATGCCCAGCTCAGCGGTGGCAACGTTGCTGAGAGATTAAGGAGCACGCTGACCTATGGTTGGGTGGAACGTTGCAATGACGTAGCTGGTTGCAGAGCGAGTTCTTATAACATAAGTGATCTTACCCATTTTTACTTCTGCAACCATAATTTATGTTAATGAATGTAATGAACATGTTGAGTGAATGCTTGTGTGAATGCATGTTGATTCCACTGTGCATGATAAATAACGATAACTATGTATGATGAACAACGACATTTGTGCATGTGTTTACCTTAATGCATTCCCTGCAGCATTTTGTTATGCAATTTTTATTCATGTACATGTTCATGGGCTCTTAGCCCGCATGGTTAACGCCATGGTGATTGCGTCCTCTTGCCGGTCGGAGGCATGGGGACGTGACATGTGGACGGTAGAGGGAGACAGAGGACAGATGACAGAAGAGAGTTTTGTTGTAAATGTCCAGATGCTGTTTCTTTTTGAAGTCGACCATTCTCTGTTATAATTGGTTTTCTTTGCCTTTTGATGGCCACTTTGTAATTTTCAAGAGAGGTCTTGAAGACTTTCTGCCCAGCATTCTATTTTACAGTTGCTGAAGTTGATGTTTCAGAGATTCCAGAACCATTTTGTACCATTTTAAAACCATTAATTGGATTGGTACCTGTTTGTGCCAGAAATTGTTCCTAAGGCTAGGGGAACAAGCCAACACAATCTCAAGAGAAAAACTCAATTCAAACTAGGGTTTAGGGTTTTGTTTAT
>LPNX010719899.1:400435-429197 GCA_001517045.1 Pseudotsuga menziesii | reverse complement strand
ATATATGTTAGCTCAATTGTCTTATACGTTATAATTCTCCACATATAGTTCAATTAACATATTATTCTTGTTAGTAATTCCACGACTTTATTATATCTTAAGAAATTTATAGCTCATCAATTTCATCAAATATTACTAGTTCTTTGTCGACTTGTGAAAGCATGTGTTCATTATTTTTAGTCCCTACCTTTCAGGCTGGCAGGGACTCTTGTAATCACCTTGCAGCCATTTTCATTAGTTCGGCACAAAAATCAATATAAGTTTTAACCTTTTATCCTAAGTTTTCACCAAAATCAACATAAGTTTTAATATTTTGTTCTAACTTTTTAATGCCTCTTCTTTTACTCCACCAATGAGACAATTCGTCATATTTCCTCCACCAATGAGGGAATTCCTCTTCTTATTTGGCCTCATTTCGAGGCAGAGTGTGCATTGTCTATAACAAAACATAGGTTAAAAATAAAATTGTTAGAACCATTTTGAGGAAACCATGTAACGCTAAAACTTAGTATAGCATTACCTCTCTTACATTAAATGTTAGGATACAAATAATCTCATACATTATGGATTACAAGGATGCCAGATACATGGTTGTTGCATGTTGGCCATGTGTGCATGCTAACCATGGCTATGTGTGCATGTTCAATAGTTGCACCTGCACTGCACTGCCACATCGTGTCCAACGATCCTAACATGTGAGTTTCCAACAATCCTCACATGCGAGAATATAGTCTCTGCTTTAGAACAAATTTACTTACTAGAATTTTGCTCTAAATATCCACCATCCAAAGAAAGGTCTAGTAGTTGCCGAATGTGTTAGTTTTTAATCGTTCAAGCTAGCATTATGTTAGGATCTTTAACTGAAAGAAAAATAAGCACAAAAATCAAACACAAGAGACAATGAACACAGTGTTTTTCCTCGGGGAAACCATAAATGGAGAAAACCCCGCAACTTCCCCAGAGATAGAATCAGCACCAAAAGTAAAACCCTCAAAACAGTAAGATGATCTCCTGACAGCAGCAACCTGTTTCTTCCTTTCCCCAGTGTCTTTCTCTTCCTCAGCTATGCGCGACAACTGAGTGTGTATGAGTGTGTGATAAATAGAGAGGTAACCTCTCTATTTATACTAATTCTCGACATGACTAAAACCCTACTAGGGCCGACTTCACTAGGTGATTCTAATAACCCTAGTGCCCTAGAACTGCAGAGACTTTAAACCTTAGACAACAGGAGGGTTACCCACAATAACTTGACATGACTTGTTTACATTTTAGATCCTCCCGATAGGAACATCGGGGCATGACATGACACAAGTACATCCAGGAATAAACATCGGGTTACAATAGATAACAACTGCAAGTGAATACATTTCGAAGTTACAATTACATCAACACTCCCTCTTAACTAGGAAGGTATTCTCTCGACACAATTTTCATCACTGGTCTTCTTCTCTGGATCTTCTCGTCATCTGTATCTTCAATTCATCTTCGTCTTCAAGTCATCTTCATCTTCATGTCATATTCATTTCTAAATATGGATCATCACTAGATATCATCACTGGATCTGGATCATCACTGGACATCATCAGTGGATCTGGATCATCACTCGATATGGATCATCACTGGACATCATCAGTGGATCTGGATCATCACTGGATCTAGATCATCACTATTGGATCTAGATCATCACTCGATCTGGATCATCTCGGAGACATCATAACTGGATCTGAATAATAGCTCGATCTAGATCATCATTGGGTCATCATCATATGTGCTATCTCATGATTCTTCTTGTCACAGGAAGTTCGACAGAGCCAGCCCTTTTTCATGCTGGTTGTAGGCCTAGCCACCATGTAGGTCTTCTTTAGCGCTTATATCTGAACTACTCATTAGAATGGCCCTCCCAACACGTACATCTGACCTACTCGTCAGAACGGCACACCGAACACTCACATCTGATCATATAGGAACCAATCCTATAATCACATCAGAAAGGCCCAACACTCACATTCACCAGCATGATAGGAGACAAATACTATCATTTGTGAAAAGGCTCAGCACTTACATCTGACCTACTCGTCAGAAAGGCATGCACTCACATCTAATCTTGTAGGAACCAATCCTATAGTCACATTAGAATGGCCCCCAGTCCCATACTGAGCTACCTGGTAACTGACCAGGTGCCTCCATTCTCCCCAAGAATGGCAGTTTCCCTTACATCTGACCTACTCGCTAGAATGGCCCGCACTTACATCTGACCTACTTGCCAGAAAGGAATGCACTCACACTTGATCTTGTAGGATTCAATCCTACAGTCACATTAGAATGGCCCCTAGTCCTGGACTGATCTACCTGGTAATTGACTATGTGCCTCCATTCTCCTGGAGAATGGCAGTTTCCCCTACATCTGACCTACTTGTTAGAATGGCTAGCACTCACATCTTACATGGGAGGAACCTAATCCTTTAACCATGAAAGAATGGATCAACCCTTACATATGACCTGCTCGTTAGAATGTCTCTCTCAGTCCCAGACTGAGTATTCCTGGTAACTGACCAGGTACCTCCATTCCAATAATGGCATTTAGCACTCTGTTGTGCTCCTACTCAATATCCTTAAAAAACAAATTTCATCAAACAAAATAAAATTTTGTTTGATGAAATATTTGAATTTCCTATTTCAAATATACAGAATTGGAAGCTACTGAAATGATGATATTCCATTAGTTACCGAAACGATGAAATTCCATGTTTTTTATAACCTTTGTGAACTATGGTTAGTTGACAAAAATCACTACATTGAAATCATTATTTTGAATGGGTTTACGTTTAACATTAAGGGATAAGTGTTTGGTTTATATACCCTTTTACCATAACCTGATCTTAAAGCCTTATTCAAACATTTATCACTTGATTTTATTATTTGATATTGTTATTGTAAATATTGATAAGGTTGTGAAAATTGGAAGGTCAAATATTGCACGTTTGGCACTTGATTGAAATTTCATTCTTAAGGTCTATCATCCAATCTTCGAATTATGGTATTATGCTTCATATGTCACTTATATTCACCATGTAATACTCGGGGTTGATACAATGGGTTATGTTATGTGTTTCACGTAGGATGTCCGCCATCTCTGAAGGTTGAAATTATTACATGGTAGGGTTGATCTTTTAATACATAAGGTTCACTTCCTATGGTGGGTTTAACTCGTGTCGTCATCTATGAATCAGATCCACTTAATGGAAGGTTGATATGGTATCATTGCACTCGTACATGACTCTGTAATGACATTTAATTGCAGTACGAACTCAGCATCGTGTCCTCTTGCTTATCGAACATATGTGATTCATTCAAATCATGGTTGTATGTCTATTAGGCTAGATAAATTATGGCGAAACGAGTTTATTCTCGAGTATTCGCCATCACTTTCTATTATTTGATTACCTCTCTGTGTGATCATTCTCCTTCGCTCATGCTGAGTTTACAAGGTTCTTGTCTGGGTTTACTCATGTCGAATTTCATTTATCAAAGAGTTGGGTTTCATTGTTTGTGTTGTCTGCTTGGTTTGCATCTCGAGTGCTCTCTCTCTAGCGTTCTGTCTTGTTGCAATTTGTGGTATCTCCTCCGTGTGCAATTGCGTGCATTCGCACTCATAGAAATGGCCCCGGTTGTTAGAGTCGAACCCTGTGACATGAAAATTCTTGAAGAGAACCCTGAGCTCCTAGCCAAAGTTCAAGAAGTCGGGTGGCTTCCATTTATCCGCAAGTTTCCATACTCAAACCCTAAGGTGACTAGGTTATTTTCCCTTTCGTTGGTCGATGCTAGAGCTAAGGTGGCCGACCTTCAGTTCATATTTGATGAGTGCTCTGTTGCTTTGGCTGCGGGCCTGCCATTAGCAAGAGAACATTGGTTTAAATCCAAGCAGATGAAAGCTACTGAGTGGAGAGAGATGTTGAAGAACCCTTGCCAGGATGTGTCCTTTCGAGCCGGTGTATCACGGAAATATTTCAAGAAAGAATGGTGACCGGTTTTAGACGTTATTCATAGGTATGTGACCTGCGAGGGTTGTCTTTCCTCTGCATATGTCTATCACCTCAGATTGATGACTATTTTTCTCAGCTTTCCCATCAATTTACCCTATTATTTAGTTCATAGCATGACCAAGATGTCTTCGGCCATTAAGAAGGGGCCGAAGAACATCGGTCGGAGTCTTTTTCATCATGGCCTTGTTAGGATGTTGGTGGAGAGGGAGTTGTCTAAACGAAATCAGTCATGGGATGATTTTCTGGAACATAATTGCTTCATGGCATTTTGCCATTGTCAATTCGATTATGTAGAAGAATGTGTAAGGCATCAGCAGCCTTGTCAAGTTTCGACCTCACCTACACCAATGCCTATGCCAAACCCCAATGACTGTGTGAACCCCAGCGTCCATGATGATCTCGTTCCCACTCCTGTTCAAAGTCCTGGTACTCCTATGCGTTCAAAGCGAAGGAGGAAATACCTGAACCTTTCCCCGGTAAGGCCGAGACGTAATGATAAACCCTGCAAACAGATGAATAAGAAGCCAAATGTTAAGATTGTCAGCAGATTTACTAGAAGTATGGCGTCCAAAGTTAATGTTGTTAAGTCCTCTGTGGAGAGTAACAAAGACATTGAAACTGTCATATTAGATGAGGAGGAGAATAGACCTATCTCACATCATGGCTCTGATTTGAATCACGAGCCTATCATTCACCATGCAGAGAACAATCCTCATGTCTCTGATAAGAACCCCCAAGTGGACTCTGTTCCAGACCCTCCAATTAAGGGAAAATCTGTTGAAGTGAATTTACCTGGTTCGTATCAAATTGGTGAAGCAATTCATCCATTATTCGTAAACTGTTTGCTGGATAAAATACATAGAATGGAGGTAGAAATAATAGAGATGGTGGCACGTAGTGATGCTATGAAAACTGAAAATGTAAGTTTGAAGGCGAAATCCGATTTAGCTGATAAATGTATCCTGCCTCTGAAAATACATAAGAACAAGTTAATTCGGAGAGTTATGAAACTGCAACATGAAAATCGTAAAAAGGAGGAAAGGGTTCGTGAGCTAAATGCTCAGGTTACTCTAATGCAGCTTAAAAGTCACTCATAGGCTCCATGTTCACAAAGTTCAGCGAGTGGTGTGAATATTCAGGTTTTCAATACTTCTGCTAAATCATAGCATTTCGGGGACACTCACTATTGTACATATGTTTAGAAAGTATTTCAGGTTTGAAGTTTATAAGTAAAAGTAGGAAATGATAATGAAGTTATTTTTGCTTTCCAGGTATTCTTTTAAATTGATTGGTGAATTATGTAATTTGGTTTATTTACTTTTGTGATTGAGCTAATTCTTACTATGTGGGGTTGTAGGTGATTTGTTTGGTTTTCCATATGCGTTTATCCTAGATTTTGGTGATCTCTTGTTTTCAGGATGATCTTTGGAGAATAATGAATGAATCAATTGAGATCATTTTCAATTATGGATACGTTTTTTCCCAAGTGTCGCTAAATTACTAGTGTCTTTGTCATTTTGTAATTTCACATTATAGGTCGAATTTTTCCAATTTCGGGATATCGTATCGTATATGGAAAAATGACAATTTCATTTGTCATTTTTCTGTTGTGAACGTAATTGGTTAATATTATGATGATGTAGTTTCCGATTTTATAGAACTATCTCTTTTGAGATTGAATGTATTTAAGGAGACATGTTTTACTGTAATGGGGGTCGATGGTGGTGAAAAGGGAACAGACTGGATCACTTTATCATTCTCTGTAGCTAAAGACAATTTTTGTTAGCAGTTGCAGCATCTATTGATTGGTGATATTTATAAATATATTTGCAGTATTTCTACTATGGAAATGTATTTATAGTATCGTATGATCTTGATATTCCTTTTCGCAGTATTTATGTTTTGTCACTATTCTTTGAGGAAGTGTGCAAATACATTATGTTTAATTATCGATCTTAGCTGGTTTTAACTTGCAAAATTTATGTCATATAGTGAATTTTGTTTATCATCATAACATATGTGACATACTTGTTCTGTGTGTCGTCTTGTTCAAATCTCAGAATTTCTTCTGAAGTTTTCAGGATTGTCAGCACCATATCATTATTTACAAGTTGATTCCAGGGTTAAATAATATCATGCTCCTGATCATGATAGGATAAGTAGGATTATGAATAGTAGATTTTATTAAATTTATAGAAACTATATTCAATCATATTTTTTACACTCTGCCAAGTTATCTTTTAGTCTGATTATGAATGTATATTTGTCTATAGTGTAATTTATGTAAATTAATTGAATCTGTTAACATTTTCCTAATTATTTATTCTTGTACTCATAGGTTAGTTTGTTTAACTATAATAATTTTTAGTTATCAGTTGTGGAAATATTAGCTAACTTGGTAATCATCTTTAACAGTTTTTGTATATTAATAGGTGTAGTATAGATTTAGGTAATAAACATTAACTTCAATTTTTTTAGTCTGCTCCTATAGCTGGGAGTAAATTAGGGAAGGTAACGGGGTCTTAATCCCATCATAGGCAGCTATCTAACGACTGAGAGCAGCTTTGAAATCTTTTGGATCGGGTTGTCTCTTAGTTGATTATTGTGCCAATCCGGCCCGTCAACAATGGCGCTAGAAGGAGGGCCTGCTTAAGAAAATGGCTGATGAAAACAATCCTTATCACAAAATTGATCAATCCTTTACTCCTCAATTTACACCACTTTCTATATCAGGTCAATTGCAGTCATCATCTCAAACATAGACATTCCATTCATCACAATTAGATGAGACCCCCTTGAACAATACTGTTCGAAATCTCATTCATCAGCTCAACTCTAGCGTTACCCATCCACCTCAAGAACTTGACTAGTTCGAGCAAGCCATAAATGAATCCCGCAGGATTTTAACCAGAGCTTATTCAAATCTCACCGGGATCCAACCTACCGAATTTCCTCTTCCGCAGATCAGACATCCACGCACTCACCATATTGAGTCTAATTCCGAAGAACAGAATCAACCTTTAGGTGCCTTCCTTGACCAGCAATTGCAACAGTTTTGAACAGGCACCAACCAACCTTCATCTTCTTCAGGACCACCTGCTTCAGGAGGGTCTGGTCAATCCCCATCACTGCCACATTCACCTCCACACATTTTTCAAACACCACCTTCACCACCTCCATCACCAAGGAACATGGAAAATTTAAACCCGAACCCTACTGCCAATATGCCATGGTTAGATTAGGATGCGGTCATTGTTCGAGGTAATCAACATCCTTTACCAAAACATCCCGAGAAATTATTGCCCAAATTCAACCCCGAGCTAAAAGAGCCTGCAGAAGATCATGTTAAAAATTCATGCTAGCAGTTCGGCTTTTGAATGTTGAGCACGAGGATGTAGTTTGTCTAATTTTCCCTTACACATTTGAGGCCAAAGCTTCGACTTGGTATTTCTCACTTACTACTGGTTCCATTACCAGTTGGAATGAATTCGAGTTAGCTTTCATGAACAAATTCGGAGACGATAAGGCTCCAGCTATGTTGGTGTTAGAATTGTCTAGGATCCGTATGGAAACCAAGGAGAAAGTCAAAGATTTTCACGAGTGGTTCTTGACTCTTAGAAACAGAATCCCTGCTACCTCAAGGCCTGCTGAATATGTTACTATTGAATTCTATACTTCAGCCCTGCCTGTGTCTATGGCCATGTTCGTCAGGAGAGAAGCTAAACCCACTCTCACTGAAACCTTTGATGAAGCCATTAAGGTCAAGAAGGACATGTCTTCTATTAAGATGAACCCTGGGGTAGACATGGATTATGCGTCTTCTTCTCGCAAAAAGGGTGAGAGTCCTTCCAAAAACACCAATCCTGAGAAAAAAGGTCAAGATGCATTAGATTTGGATAGCCTCCAGAGAGTCATAAAGAAGCTGTCCAATGAAATCATTGATCTGAAGAAAGGTACTTCTGAAAGTGTTCCGAATAAAGAACCACCTAGGAATCCTTTTAGAAGACCATTCCAAAATAAAGCTGCTAAACAGACCCTGCCCTCAGAGGCCAATAACATAGATGAAATTAATAACTTCCTGAAAGTGCTGGTCTCAGGTTTTGAAACTTCCGCTGAAAGTGAAACCCAATCTTCAGGACAGAATTCTGAAAATGCCCAAGGCACAGATAATAACACTGAAGATAAGCCTCCTCAAATTATCAGTCACTTCTAGGATTCCACCGAATTGACTGATGATGAAGATGTTGCTGTTGTGAATGTCAATCAGCATCAATATAATACTAGAAGAAAGAAAAATCAATCCTCAGGAGAACCTTCCACAACACCCACAGATGATTGTTCAGCTGCCAAAACAAAAAACCAACCTTCAAATACTAAATCTACATCTTCTCTCGAGTTAGAATATGATCCGGTTGAGGATTTGAAGAAACTTAAAGCTAATATTTCTATCTTTAAACTCCTCAAATGGTCTGCTATTCGAGACAAGATTATTCAAGGGGATGCTCTAAATAAAAATGGCAAAACTTCCTCCACTCAAAATAGTTCTGCTAGTACCAAAGACAACCCAACAAAATTTTCAGTCAATGCCTCGGCTATAGGTAAGAAATCAGACTCCTCAACTCCTCCTTTTTTGCTCACTTTTGAAATCTGCAATCGTAAAGTGCACAATTTTATGATAGATTCAGGGGCTTCGAAAAACGTCATGCCATATTCGGTATGCAAAAAACTTAATGCAGTCCTTGTTCCATGTGATATGAGCATTGTGCAACTTGACCGATCAAACGTGAAGGTAATAGGAAAGTTGAATGAAGTACTGGTAAGATTAGCCTCCAACCCTCAAGTTCATTTCATCATTGACATAATTTTTGCAGATATCCTTGAGGCATATGGTTTATTCCTTAGCAGAGATTGGTCTGAAAAATTGAAGGGATATTTTGCAACGGACTGGTCACACTTATGGCTTCCTCAGAATGGCCTCCCAAACAAAATAAGAATTGATCGAGAGCGTTATATGAAACACATGGTCACCGAACAGGAAGACTCAAATGAGCCAGTGTTATTCACTGATACTATAATGTGCAATTACATGGTTGATTCCTTTTTTGGAAACCTTGAGGCTGAAACTTCATCGGTCCAAGATCCAGAACGACAGTCCGAAGTTTTTCATTTCACACAAGTTTCCGCCGAAATTTCAGTTCTAAACACTACACATTTAGACCTGAATAATGGACTCTGGTCTCTATACTTTGACGGATCTAAGTCAAAGGAAGGGGCTGGGGCCGGTTTCCTGTTAGTAGATCCCCACGGAAAAAAGGTATTTTGTTGCTTGCAGGTTGGAATTTGAGTGCACCAATAATATTGCTGAATATGAAGCCCTTATTCAAGGACTGAAAAAAGCAATTGATCTAGGAGCCAAAGCTTTGGTAGTATTAGGAGATTATGAAATTATCGTCAAACAGGTACGCAACACTATACATTGCATTGCTGGACATCTAAGAAATTACCAGACAGAGGTGTGGAATTTGTTATTATCATTTGAAGCTTTTAACATAAATTATATCCCTCGTTATTTGAATCAAGAAGCAGATCTGTTAACTAACGTTGCTTCAAGGTTAATTCCATCTGAAGGGATGTTAGCTGATTCTTTCTATGTCAAACTACTTTTCAGGCCTTCTATACCCGATAATGTTGTCAATTGGAGAGTTTTTTACCATGACGAGCAGTTAATCAAGTTTTTGACCATGAAGGACACCTTTAAAGACGTAGTCATCGATGAAATGACTCATGACGAAGATCTGTACAACTTTGCGGTAATTCATAAACCTTGTTCAATTGAAGAATCCCTTAGTCAGGTCAGTACCCTTCCTATATCTGTAATTAAAATTGAGAAATTCTATGATTTGAAGGACAAATTTAAAGGTGCAAAGAACTGTAAAACCAACAGCTCTACTATGCAATCTGAAGTTATAAATTTAGGCATCGAACACAATCCTCAATGTGTCAATCTGGGCAGTAGGTGTACCCCCCACGAAAAAATAGCCTGTATACGACTCTTTAATGAGTTTAAGGACATTTTTGCTTGGACATATGATGATCTCAAGACATTTGATCCAAACATAATGCAACATGTCATCCCCATGAAACAACAGGCTAAGCCTTTCCAACAGAAATTGAGGAAAATGCACCCTAGCTTAGAACTGGCTGTTAAGAAAGAGCTTAGCAAACTCCTCGCTGCTAGAATAATTTTTCTAGTGCGGCATACGCAGTGGGTGGCAAATCTCATCCCCGTTAGAAAGAAAAATGGTGATATTAGACTATGCGTTGATTTCCGAAATCTAAACAAGGTTTTAGAAAAAGATAATTATTCCGTTCCCCCTATGGAAAATATCTTACAACAGGTTTCTGGATCTGAAATGTTCTCACTTTTATATGGATTTTCAGGATACAACCAAGTGTTAGTATCTAAAACAGATCAGTTGAAAACAACCTTCAGAACCCCTTGGGGAACTTATGCTTACAGGAAAATGCCATTTGGTTTAATTAATGCCGGAGCAACATTTCTAAGGGTAATGGATATTGCGTTTAGAGGCCTAATTGGCCAATTTGTCATCATTTACCTTGATGATATAACTGTCTTTTCAAAAAATAGAGCTGATCACCTAACACATCTTAGGAGGGTTTTTGAGCGTTGCAGGAAATATGGGATCTCCCTGAATCCCAAGAAATCTATCTTCGCTGTTACAGAAGGTAAATTATTGGGGTTTGTAGTTTCAAAACAAGGCATCAATATTGATCCTGAACGTACCCAGGCTATAGCATAGATTTCCATGCCTCACTCAAAGAAAACGATGCAGTCATTTCTAGGGAAGATAAATTTTGTCTCCAGGTTCATTCCTGGTTTCACTGAGATTGTTAGACCACTTCAGAAAATGATTAAGAAAGATGCTGATTTCAAATGGTTTGCTGAAGAAAAGCAATCTTTTCATGATATATTAAAAGCTATTGCTGAAGCTCCTACATTAACAAGCCCTGATTTCTCTAAATCATTTATTTTGTACACTTTTGCATCTGATTCTTCATATGCCTCCGTTTTAATGCAGAAAAATCAGGAAAACAATGAAGCTCCTATTGCTTTTACAAGTTCCAGTTTAAACGACACAGAGCTCAATTATCCAGAAGTAGACAAAGAAGCATTTGCTTTTTTTAAGTCAGTAAATCATTTTCGGCCTTATTTGCTGAAGTCCCATACCAAGGTCATTGTGCCATATTCAGCAGTCAGAAATCTTTTGGTACAAAAGGACTTGGGTGAAAAACGAGCCCATTGGGTTACAACACTTCAGGAGTATGACCTGGAAATCAAGCCTTTAAAGATTGTCAGAGGACAAGGACTTTGTAAGTTGGCAGCCGGATCTTCAGACATGTCTGAACCTGATCTGTACTTTATCGATGAACATTTTCTGTTTGAAAGGGAAGTTTTTCCAATCTCATCCCCCTCTGATTCCTGGTATCACGACATTAAGTTCTTTTTATTGCATGGAAATTCTCCTAAACATTTAGATTCACGTAGAAAAAGGTATTTGAGATTAAGATCTTCCCCTTATCAGCTGATTGATAACATGCTGTTCAAAAAGAATTTTGAAGGAGTCCTCCTTCGTTGTTTAGAAAGAAATGAAGCTGATGGTGTGTTGTCTCAATTACATGCAGGGCCAGCCGGGGGACACTTTGGCGAAGAAACCACTACGCATAAAGTACTCAAAGCTGGTTATTACTGGCCTACGTTGTTCAAAGATGCATATTCCTTTGCTAGGAAATGTCAAGAGTGTCAGAGAGCAGGTGGAAGACTTAAGAAAGCAGCATTACTGCTCCAGCCTGTTATTGTTGAAGTTCCATTTCAACAATGGGGTTTGGACATTGTTGTTCCAATTACACCAGCTTCTTCACAACAGTAGAAATACATCCTGACAGCCACTGATTATTTCACTAGATGGGTCGAAGCCATTCCCTTGCGAGTGGTTAACTCAGAACAGGTGATATCATTCCTTGAATCTTTTATTGTCACCAGGTTTGGCGTTCCCGAGTCTTTGATTTTTGACAATGCAACCTATTTTTCTTCTGTAAAATTAACAGAATATGCATTGGAAAAGGGTATAAAGTTAAAGTATTCATCTAATTATTATCCTTAGGGTAACAGATTAGCTGAATCTTCCAATGAAAATTTAATCAAAATTCTGAAACGCACAGTGGTTAATCATCATAGAAATTGGCACAATGCCTTATCAAACGCCCTATGGGCAGACAGAGTGACTCCCAAGGCTGCCATAGGTAATTCTCCTTTATTCCTGGTATACGATAAAGAAGCGATTCTACCTCCCCACCTATTTTTACCCTCTCTGCAGCTCTCCCAGTCAGTGCAGGAAACAACATGTTCTGCCATGGAACATCGGATTAATACTCTGCTTAAAATGGAGGAGGAAAGAGAGTTAGCCAGAAAGAAATTTGACCAACATCAGAAGATAGTTAAACACTGGTTTGATCACAGAAAATCAGCTAGTAGGGAGTTGGAAGTAGGTGATCTAGTTCTAAAATGGGACAAAGAGCATGAAGATAGAGGAAAACATACCAAGTTCCAATGACTATGGCTGGGACCTTTTATCATTACAGAAAAGCTTGGTCCTAGCACATTCAGGTTGTAGACGCTGGAGGGAGACATCGAGAACCTTCCAGTAAATGGCCATCTCATCAAAAAGTATTTCTGTTGATCCCCATTAAGGGATTATCCTGTACATATTTTGTGTGGTTTTCTCGGTTTACGGAATTTTTTCTAGTGTGTTCATTTTATTTGTTTGCTTTGAATGTCCCCTCACATCTATTTGTTGTGTCATTTGCATAATTTTTGAGAGTGATCAATCCATTTAGTCTATGGCTGATAACCTGTCATCAAATCTTTAGGTTGACTTACAAATCATGCATCATGATCTTACTATCCTGAATATTATCATGCTGTTTTATGTCTTGTACAGTGAACATTTTTCATCTTTCTAGATTTTACCAGAGATTCTTAAGTCATGGAAATATAAATTAATAAGATGGGTCTCCGCAAAGATTTTTCCAGAAGGATTAAGGAAGTATTTGTCAAGGTTATCTATTCAAGTCTTTTACGCCATCCCCTCTCATTAAGAGAGTTAGACTTGCCTCCCCATCTGCTAAGACGATCTCATTCGAGATTAAATATAACTACAATCTAGTCATGGTTGGATTGGAATACAAAAACAATTAATTTTTGACATAATATGAAGGACAGAGGGTCTCATAATGATCCGGTCTGTTCAGGATCATAGATATGCGTTCAGTAACATTGTCGCTTCCGGTCACCAAGCTGGGACAATGGCCCTTGGACAAAACACCAAGGGATAAAAGGTCTCATCACGAGCCGATTTATTTATTGTAATGCAAATTGGTGACTGAAATGGTTACTAGCTGGTTACCAAGCCAGAGCCATGGCCTTCAAGTATTTTTACTTTAAAAAAAAAGAAAAAAAAAGAAGAGACAATAGTAACAGTTCAATCTAACCAGAATTGTCTATCTATAACTGGCAGATGGGATACTGGCATTCTTTGGGATTTGAAGCAACCTTGTCGAGGCTATGGACGCCTGCTGGCAGTAGGGCCATGCTTATGGTATTGATATCTTATTCTTCAAAACCAAACCACTTACTGCCTCACTTCATTTGGACTGATTTTTGTGAGAAACCTGATCCTTGTCAAATAAATAATTTAAACTGTAAATTTCTGGTAATTTTTAGAAATGTGAAATCCCTAAATCTATTTAAGATGTTAAAATACTGATTTCTGTATAATGGTATGCATACGGGATCTAATTCGTTGATTGCATGGTTTCAGGTCAAGGAATCATAGATAACTGTTCCACCCAGTCAGTCGCCATCTGTTGTGATCCTACTCAACAGCCTTAAAAAAAAATTTCATCAAACAAAATAAAATTTTGTTTCATGAAATATTTGAATTTCCTATTTCAAATCTACAGAATTGGCAGCTACTAAAATGGTGATATTCCATTAGTTACTGAAACGATGAAATTCCATGTTTTTTACAGCCTTTGTGAACTATGGTTAGTTGACAAAAATCACTACATTGAAATCATTATTTTGAATGGGTTTACATTTAACATTAAGGGATAAGCGTTTGGTTTATATACCCTTTTACCATAACCTGATCTTAAAACCTTATTCAAACATTTATCACTTGATTTTATTATTTGATATTGTTATTGTAAATATTGATAAGGTTGTGAAAATTGGAAGGTCGAATATTGCATGTTTGGCATTTGATTGAAAGTTCATCCTTAAGGTCTATCATCCAATCTTCGAATTATGGTATTATGCTTCATATGTCACTTATATTCACCATGTAATGCTCAGGGTTGATACAATGGGTTATGTTATGTGTTTCGCGTAGCATGTCCGCCATCTCCGAAGGTTGAAATTATTACATGGTAAGGTTGATCTTTTAATACATAAGGTTCACTGCCTATGGTGGGTTTAACTCGTGTCGTCATCTCTGAATCAGATCCACTTAACAGAAGGTTGATATGGTATCATTGCACTCATACATGAATCTGTAATGACATTTAATTGTAGTACGAACTCAGCATCGTGTCCTCCTACTTGTCGAACATCTGTGATTCATTCAAATCATGGTTGTATGTCTATTAGGCCAGATAAATTATGCAAAACGAGTTTATTCTGGAGTATTCACCGTCACTTTCTATTATTTGATTACCTCTCTGTGTGATCATTCTCCTTCGCTCATGCTGAGTTTACAGGTTTCTTGTCTGGGTTTACTCATGTCGCATTTTGTTTATCAAAGAGTCGGGTTTCATTGTTTGTGTTGTCTGCTTGGTTTGCATCTCGAGTGCTCTCTCTCTAATGTTATGTCTTGTTGCGATTTGTGGTATCTCCTCTGTGTGCAACTACGTGCATTCACACTCATAGCAATGGCCCTGGTTGTTAGAGTCGAACCCTGTGACACGAAATTTCTTGACGAGAACCCCGAGCTCCTAGCCAAAGTTCAAGCAGTCGGGTGGCTTCCATTTATCCACAAGTTTGTAGACTCAAACCCTAAGGTGACTAGGTTATTTTCCCTTTCGTTGGTCGATGCTAGAGCTAAGGTGGACGACCTTCAGTTCAGATTTGATGAATGCTTTGTTGCTTTGGCTACGGGCCTGCCATTAGTAGGAGAACGTTGGTTTAAATCCAAGCAGATGAAAGCTATTGAGTGGAGACAAATGTTGAAGAACCCTTGCCAGGATGTGTCCTTTCGAGCCGGTGTATCGCGGAAATATTTCAAGAAAGAATGGTGACCTGTTTTAGATGTGATTCATAGGTATGTAACCTACGAGGTTCGTCTTTCCTCTGCATATGTCTATCACCTCAGATTGATGACTGTTTTTCTCGGCTTGCCCATCAATTTACCCTATTATTTAGTTTAGAGCATGAACAATATGTCTTCGACCATTAATAAGGGGCCGAAGAACATCGGTCAGATTATTTTTCATCATGGCCTTGTTAGGATGTTGGTGGAGAGGGAGTTGTCTAAACAAAATGAGTCATGGGATGATTTTTTGGAATAGAATGGCTTCATGGAGTTTTTCCATTGTCAATTCGATTGTGTAGAAGAATGTGTAAGGCATCAAAAGCATTTTCAAGTCCCGACCTCACCTGCACCGACGCCTATGCTAAAACCTAATGACAGTGTGAACCCCAGCATCCACGATGATCTCGCTCCCACTCCTGTTCAAAGTCCTGGTACTCCTATGCGTTCCAAGGGAAGGAGGAAATCCCTGAACCTTTCCCTGGTAACGTCAAGCTGTAATGATAAACCCTACAAACAGATGAATAAGAAGCCGAATGTTAAGATTGTCGGCATATTTACTAGAAGTATGGCGTCCAAATTCAATGTTGTTAAGTCCTCTGTGGAGAGTAACAAAGACATTGAAACTGTCATATTAGATGAGGAGGAGAATAGACCTATCTCACATCATGGCCCTGATTTGAATCATGAGCCTATCATTTTCCATGCAGAGAACAGTCCTCATGTCTCTGATAAGAACCCCCAAGTGGAATCTGTTCTAGACCCTCCAATTAAGGGCAAATCTATTGAAGTGAATTTACCTCGTTCGTATCAAATTGGTGAAGCAATTCATCCATTATTCTTAAACTGTTTGCTGGATAAAATACATAGAATGGAGGTACAAATAACAGAGATGGTGGCACGTAGTGATGCTATGAAAACTGAGAATGTAAGTTTGAAGGCGAAATCCGATTTAGCTGATAAATGTATCCTGCGTCTGAAAAGACATAAGAACAAGTTAAATCGGAGAGTTATGAAACTGCAACATGAGAATCATAAAAAGGAGGAAAGAGTTTGTGAGATAAATGCTCAGGTTACTCTGATGCAGCTTAAAGTTCACTCACAGGCTCCATGTTCACAAAGTTCGGCAACTGGTGTGAATATTCAGGTTTTCAATACTTCTGCTAAATCATAGCATTTCGGGGACACTCACTATTGTACATATGTTTAGAAAGTATTTCAGGTTTGAATTTTATAAGTAAAAGCAGGAAATGATAATGAAGTTATTTTTGCTTTCCAGGTATTCTTTTAAATTGATTGGTGAATTATGTAATTTGGTTGATTTACTTTCGTGATTGAGCTAATTCTTACTGTGTGGGGTTGCAGGTGATTTGTTTGGTTTTCCATATGCGTTTTTCCTGGATTTTGGTGATCTCTCGTTTTCAGGACGATCTCCGGAGAATAATGAATGAATCAGTTGAGATCATTTTCAATTATGGATACATTTTTTCCCAGGTGTCACTAAATTACTAGTGTCTTTGTCATTTTGTAATTTCGCATTATAGGTCGAATTTTTCCAATTTCGGGATATCGTATCGTATATGGAAAAATGACAATTTCATTTGTCATTTTTCTATTGTGAACGTAATTGGTTAAGATTATGATGATGTAGTTTCCGGTTTTATAGAACTATCTCTTTTGAGATTGAATGTATTTAAGGAGACATGTTTTACTGTAATGGGGGTCGATGGTGGTGAAAAGGGAACAGACTGGATCACTTTTTCATTCTCTTTAGCTAAAGACAATTTTTTGTTAGTAGTTGCAACATCTATTGATTGGTCATATTTATAAATATATTTGCAATATTTCTACTATGGAAATGTATTTATAGTATCGTATGATCTTGATATTCCTTTTCGCAGTATTTATGTTTTGTCACTGTTCTTTGAGGAAGTGTGCAAATACATTATGTTTAATTATCGATCATAGCTGGTTTTAACTTGCAAAATTTATGTCATATAGTGAATTTTGTTTATCATCATAACATATGTGACATACTTGTTCTGTGTGTCGTCTTGTTCAAATCTCGGAATTTCTTCTGAAGTTTTCAGGATTGTCAGCACCATATCATTATTTACAAGTTGATTCCAGGGTTAAATAATATCATGCTCCTGATCACGATAGGATAAGTAGGATTATTAATAGTAGCTTTTATTAAATTTATAGAAACTATATTCAATTAGATTTTTTACACTCTGCCAAGTTATCTTTTAGTCTGATTATGAATGTATATTTGTCTATAGTGTAATTTATGTAAATTAATTGAATCTGTTAACATTTTCCTAATTATTTATTCTTGTACACATAGGTTAGTTTGTGTAACTATAATAATTTTTAGTTATCAGTTGTGGAAATATCATCTTTAACAGTTTTTGTATATTCATAGGTGTAGTATAGATTTAGGTAATAAACATTAACTTCACTTTTTTTAGTCTGCTCCTGTAGCTGGGAGTAAATTAGGGAAGGTAACGGGGCCTTAATCCCATCAGAGGCAACTATCTAATGACTGAGAGAAGCTTTGAAAGATTTTGGATTGGGTTGTCTCTTAGTTGACTATTGTACCAATCCGGCCCGTCAACACACTCATATCTGACATGGAAGGAACCAAATCCTCTCACCATGACAGAATGGCTCAGCCCTTACATATGACTTGGTCATCAGAATGGCTTCCAGACTCGTCACTTCCTCTTATAAGGGACCTTGATCTGGAGAACACCAAGCTTTTCCTTGAAGTACTCAAACTTCACTCTGGCCAATGGCTTCGTCAACACATCAGCTATCTGATCGTCTGTCGCAACATCCTGGAGCTTCACTGCTCCCCTCTATACCATATCCCTGACATAGAGATACTTGATCTCGATATGCTTCAACTTGTCATGGAACACTACATTCTCTGACAACTTCACACAACTCTGGTTGTCACAATGTATACAAGTAGCATCCAACTGGAGATCAAATAAATCATATAGTAGCTTCTTCAGCCATATTGCCTCACAACTAGCTGAACAAGCTACGACATACTCTGCTTCAGCTGTACTCAGTGCCACATAGGATTGCTTCCTCCTAAACCAAGAGATCACACCTGATCCCATACTGAAGCAACATCCTGAAGTGCTCTTCCTATCGATGGCACTTCCTTCCCAATCTGAATCAACATAACCCTCCAGGTTAATCTTCTAATTCACATCGTACTTGAGCCCATAATCAATTGTACCCCTTAGGTACCTCAGAATATGATTTGCAGCGATCAAGTGAACATTTCTCGAATTTGTCAAGAACTGGCTCAAGGTGTTCACACCAAAGCAAATGTCTGGTTTTGTGTTCGTCAGGTACATCAAGGACCCAATCATCTGATGATACATCATAGCATCAACTAACTCTGTTGAAGCATCGCTCAATAGCTTCAGGTTTGATGCCATAGGTGTGGCCATAGCCTTGCAGTTCATCATCCCAAACCTCTTCAGGATCTCTACTGCATACTTCCCTTGTCCAAGGGAGATTCCATCCACACTTTGCCACACCTCCATGCCTAGAAAATAATGTATCATACCCAAGTCCTTCATTTCAAACTCGGCAGCAAGCTTTCTCTTCGTATTAGCAATCAACCCATCCATACCTGTGACAAACAGATCATCTACATATAGTAGGAGAATCACTAGGTTGCCATCTTCAACCTTGTAGTAAAGGTTGGAATCTGCTTTACTCTTGGTAAAGCCCAAATTGGATAGAAAGCTATCAATTATCACATACCATGTCCTAGGTGCCTGTTTCAAA
Organism: Pseudotsuga menziesii; assembly: GCA_001517045.1. Taxonomy (NCBI): domain Eukaryota; kingdom Viridiplantae; phylum Streptophyta; class Pinopsida; order Pinales; family Pinaceae; genus Pseudotsuga; species Pseudotsuga menziesii. Next base: position 409,951 of record LPNX010719899.1, on the reverse strand, counting down.
CCATACATGTCTTTCTTTAATCTGCACACATGAGACTCCCTGTCATGTGTCTCAAAACCGAGTGGTTGTTCCACATACACTTCCTCTTCAACTACACCATTCAAAAAAGTAGTCTTGACATCCATTTGGTGTATATTCCATTTAATTACTGCAGACAAAGCAAGTATTGATCTGATGGAAGTGTATCTAGCTACAGGTGTGAAGGTTTCTTCATAATCTATTCCTTCTTTCTGAGAGAAACCACGAGCCACAAATCTTGCCTTATATTTTTCAATGCTACCATCTGCAGCATGCTTGAAATTGTAGATCCATTTGGAAGTTACAACTGACTTCCCTTCTAGTCTTGGGACAACATCCCAAACATCATTCTTCATGATCAATTGGTACTCTTTGATCATAGCATCCTTCCATTCTTTTCGTTCTGTCGCTTCTTCATAATTGGAAGGTTCTTTATCAATGAAATCACATAGTAATGCTACATACCCGGAGCAGGATCTCGTCATCTTTCTTTCTCTGTGATTCTCTTCTGGAGCCCCATATCTTTCTGCACCTTGGATAACTTCTCGTACCCAAGCAGGTTTCCTCTTATGAGGATTCTTCTCTAGAGGTGGATCTACAGGTCTTTGTGGTTCTTCAAATTCTTGATCTTCTTCTTGAGTTTCTTCATTCATGGTTGCATCATGAATTATGGGCGCTTCTGCTTCTTCAGATTCTTCAGTAGGTTTCTTTCTGGATTTTTTGTAAGTTGTGTCTTCATCAAATGTCACATCCCTACTGATGTCAATATTCTTGAATCCTAGGAAGTATATTATGTAAGCCTTCGAGCTTTTAGAGTATCCCACAAATATACCCTTTTTTTCCTGAAGGATCTAATTTAGTCCTCTTCTCTTTTGGAATGTGTATGTACAGTGGATAGATGAATATTATAAGATGGCTGACTTCTGGTTTCTTTCCAGAGAATACTTCTCCAGGATTCTTGTTCTCAAGTACTATGTGTGGAGTACAGTTTTGTACATACACCGTTGTTCTGGAAGCTTCTGCCCAAAGATGCATAGGAAGATCTTGATCATGAAGCATTGCTCTTGCATATTCCATGATAGTTTTATTCTTCCTTTCTGCAATCCCATTCTGTTGTGGATTATAAGGAGTGGACAACTCCCTCTTAATCCTTGATTATTTGCATAGCTCTTTGAATTCATTCGAAGTGAATTCTCTCCCAGTATCTGATCGAAAGGTCTTGATCTTCTTTTCAATGTGATTCTCGACCAAGGCTTTGATTTCCTTGAACTTGCTGAATACTTTGTATTTGTTATTCATGAATTAAACCCATGTCTTCCTAGAAAATTCATCAATAAAAGAAACATAATATGCATACCCGCTTAGTGAGCTTGATGACATAGGACCGCATACATAAGAGTGGATAATTTCCAATATTCCTTTTGCTTTTATTTCACTACTTGGAAATGTCTTCTTTGTATTCTTTCCTTTCGCAAATCCTTTGTAGACCCCATCATGTTTTACTTGGATTTCTGGAAGACCTTCAACAACTTTGCTTGCAAGAGGTAGTTCTTTGTAATGCACATGTGCAAGCCTTCTATGCCAAAGTTCATTTGGCTCTACTATGTCATGGACCAAGGCTTGTTCTGGATGGCCCTTCAATTTGTACAATCCTCCTTCTTGTTCCCCAATCACTACTGCATCATCGGTAGTCTTTCCCTTTGGACGCATGATGACTTGACCATCTATGAATGCAACTCTCATTCCTTTTGTATCTAATGCAGATATGGAGAGGAGGTTCTTATTGAGTCCTGGCACAAACAATAATTCCTTCATTGTCATAGACTTTCTAGAGGCTAGCTTATAGGAGGATTCCCCATTACCTTTTATTGGATATTGGTAGTCATCTCCTAGCTTCACCTTGTGAGGTGATTCATGTTCTGATAATCTCACAAAGGATTCCTTGAATCCTGTCATATGTTTGGAAGCCCCGCTATTTATGAGCCAATCATTGCTTCCATGAGTGATGTTTCCTGTGAGAGCAGAAATCAAAACATATTCTTCCTCACTTGAAGAATCTTCACTTTCATATCTGGTTCTTTTCTTGGATGGTTCATCATCCTCTACAGCATGAGCATGATGTCTTCTTTTGTTGCTCTTTCTCATATTTTGTCTTGTAGGACAATTTCTTGCAAAGTGTCCTACTTCATCACATGTATAACATCTGATTTTAGACAAATCTTTTGTAGTGTTATCTTTGTGAGAGTGCTTACCTTTGGAGTTATGAGATCTTCTTTTGGTTGTCTTGGAGTGTACCGTGAGAGCTTGATCTTCACTTCCCATCTTCTCTTCTCGACCTGCTATCTGAGCTTCTTCTTGAGAGCACTCTTCCCATAGTTTACTGAACTTGACTAACTTATTTATAGCACAGATCCCTTGAATAAAGGAGTCCCATGATCTAGAGAGAACATTCAAGGTAGTCATCACAATCTCTACATTTTCCACTTCTTCATCTACTACTTCCAGTTGTTCCTTGATTTGAGAAACTCTTGTGAAGTAAGATTGGATTGTTTCTACATTCTGAATCTTCACATTCTTCAGTTGGTTTCTCAGAGTCATCTTCCTGTTTATGTTCTTCCCTTGAATCAAACATAGCTTTAGGTGTCTTTAGGGAGGACACCTATGGTATGAGATGATCCTTGATAGAATCAGTAATGATCCTCTTTGCCATAACCAACTTCTTCTTATGTAAGGCCTTTGCCTCATCTCCCTTTGGAATTGGAACCTCCTCATTGATAAAGGAGTCCAACTCATTTTCTTCCAGGACCAGAGAGATCCTATACTTCCAAGCTCGAAATTTATCAGCTCCCTCAAGCTTTTCATCAAGCTTGGTATGATGAGACATCTTAACTGAGAACCTCAAATGGAAATACAAAATATTTAGGTCTTACCAGGTCAAGATGTCGGATCTAGATTTGGAGCCGAAATCCTGTAGAGCTGGTTCAGGAGCAGATTAGGGTTTTTATTTTCCAGAGTTCTGTCCAACCAATTGCTTTGAATTTGATCCCTAACTTTTATTTTAAGGAGGAGATCAATCTAGGCCTAGGCTCACTGAAAAATTCCTCTTCTGTGAAAATCCCTATTTTCTGGCAGCAGTATCACGTCCAAAACTGAAAAACCTCAGATTTGGATTATGCTTTGACAGAAATATGTGCCCTAGGGAGGAGAGTTATTCCAGCCTTATTTTGCTGAAAATATGTGGAGAGATATCCACAAAGTAGGAAGCCCTAGTTCCTGTAGCTGCACAGTGTCTTCTTCTCAGGTTAGCTCTGATACCATGTTAGTTTTTAATCATTCAAGTTAGCATTATGTTAGGATCTTTAACTGAGAGAAAAACAAGCACAGCAATCAAACACAAGAGACAAAGAACACAGTGTTTTTCCTCAGGGAATCCATAAATGGAGAAAACCCCGCAACTTCCTCAGAGATAGAATCAACACCAAAAGTGAAACCCCCAAAACAATAAGATGATCTCCCGACAGCAGTAACCTCTTTATTCCTTGCCCTAGTGTCTATCTCTTCCTCAGTTATGCGCTACAACTGAGTGTGGATGAGTGTGTGATAGATAGAGAGGTCACCTCTCTATTTATACTAATTCCCGACATGACTAAAACCCTACTAGGGATGACTTCACTAGGTGAGTCTAATAACCCTAGTGCCCCGGAACTGCAGGGACTTTAACCCTTAGACAATAGGAGGGTTACCCACAATAACTTGACATGACTTGTTTACATTATAGATCCTCCCGATAGGAACATCGGGGCATGACATGACACAAGTACATCCCAGAATAAACATCGGGTTACAATAGATAAGAAATATAAGTGAATACATCCCAAAGTTACAATTACATCAACAGAATGTGCAATGCAAGGAAAGGCATCTCGGCAATGTACTATGCAACTTGTACTATGAAGCCTGCACTATCTAGCTTGCTACATACTGAAATAATTTTAACCATATTCATTTTTGTTAGAGATGAAAGAAATATGAAAAATAGTATTTAATGCATATTTTCACCTTTCTCTTGCGACCAGTTCTATACGAAATACTTGTGCCATGGAACAATCCCTTTAAACAATGTTTGGACGTTTGATAGAATTATTCTCTTTGAAGAAAAGGTTTTGTTAGAATAATCAACCCATAGTTTACCGATTTAGACATTAATTTAATTATTTCTATCTTATTAGCCTAGTTCATGTGTCCCACCTTGTGCAAGTTCTCTTTTACCTATCCATAGTGGTCAAACTTGCCTTATTTGACTCATGTAGCGCATGGGAGATCCCAAGGAATCAAATATAATTTATTCCTGGCCTCCTAGGTGCCCTTCTGCTTTTTCTACTTTATTGCCTGCTTTTTTAGTGTTTTAAGGCAAATGGAAAAGCTAGACTAGGTGAGGTGAACTAGTTTTTTGTCCTCTTCATCCTCCACTCTTTTATCCACGCAAAAGCATGTATGAGCTTCCATTTCACTACTCTTTATATTTCCTAATCCATTTTTCTAATTCGTGATCTCCATGACAGATTTGGGATCGACCTTTTACACCTATGGGGGATTTGCTTATTTTTAGTAATCCTGCTTTATACTAGATTCGAATTACTCCTCATGCATTCGAATCCCTGATGTATGTTATTTATTCAAAAACCTATTATGTTACAGGGTTGGCTATTGTACACTGATTTAATACAGTTTAGTGTTCAGCTCCAATTTCAGTCTTTTTTGTGAGTGATTTTGCATGATCAATTGTTAATTGTTGTGAGTAAAATTAATCTATCACTGGGTTCAATTTCCACATGGTATCAGAGCCATTGTATATTGTTTTCTCTCCTCCAAAATTTTTTTGTAGGTTCGACATCAGTGACTGGGAGCCTTCTACTGACAGCCGGGACAGATTTTCTAAGCTATGGATCAATCACAGAAAATTATCTTGACTCCCTTCAATTTATTTGAATGGAAAGCAGAGATGGAGATACTGTTGAAAGCGAAAGGCCTTTATAGGGTGACTATGGCAACAGAAGCAGAGCCCAATGCAGCTGTAGAGAAGATAAAATGGCACAACAGGAGGGATGAGGCTTATGGCCTCCTGTGTCTGAGTATTTCTAGAGACCTCCTCTTCCATCTTGATGGATTGACATCACCGAATGAAGTATGGGAGAATATTTCTGATATTTTTGGAAAGACAGATGAGATGAGGGGACATCAAATCGAAAATGAGCTGATTTATCTGAGTCCAAATAGCTTTGAATCCCTGCAGCTATATTTCTCCAAGTTCAAAGCACTAGTTTTGCAGCTGAAACAGTGTGGAATCGAAAAGAAATATGATCAGCTTGTTCTGGCCATCCTCTCAAAGCTAGGCCCTGACTATTCAGTGTTTGTTTCGACCTTCTATGCCACAAAACTGACAGCTCGAACCTGGAAGATGCCTAGCCTTGCAGATTTCATGGAATCTCTCACACAAGAACATGATAAGATGGTGATGATGGGCACCATCAAACCATTCAAAGATCAAGCTTTGATTGCTGGAGATTTGAGGGTGGATTCAAAAGGAAAAAATAAAGCTAAAAAGCCACCTGAGCAAAAGAGAGACAAGAAACAGTCTACGGAGGATCCACAAGGTCCCAAGAAGAATTACCAGAAGAAGAAAAACAAAGGTGAAGTGAGCAAGTGCGCATACTGCAATAAGGGCAATCACTCTAAAATATCTTGTATGAAAAAGCAAATTGATATGCTGACCCAACTCCTGGAGAATAATGGGATCTCCCTTCTAGAAAGCTCAAAGAAGTGAAAAGGAGGATCAAGTTCAGATGCCAGAGAGAGAGTTCATGCATTGGTTGCTGGCACATAAGCTCACCCAGTTTTATCATTGATTCTAGAGCTTCAAGACACATGGTTTCAACCAAGGAGGCCTTCTCCTCACTTGACAAGTTGAAAGGACCATCTATAGTACTGGGAGATGACTCTCTCATTGAAAGTTTGGGCAAAGGAAGGATAGATCTTGATCATGGTCAGTTCAAAAATGTGCTGTATGTTCCTGGTCTCGCCTCCAACCTTCTATCAGTGTACCAGATGACCCACACCGGGTCTCTTATGAAAGTCATATTCTCCCCCGATGAAGTTGAGATCACAGAGATCTCAAGTGGTAGAGTCATTGCAAAAGGAGTTACAAATCATGCTCAAAAGGTATACATGTTCTCACACTTCCTACCCTACTCAAACCCCTCTGCTCTTCTGATTCATGCTAATGAAGCAAGCAAGCTTTGGCATGAAATATTTGGCCACCTAAACTACAAATATCTTTCTGATCATAGTGAAAAAGAGATGGTCATAGGGTTTCCCAAGATAAAATTTTCCAAAGGAATCTGCCAAGGTTGTATCCTAGGAAAACACCCAGAGCACAAATTTGAGAGAGCTAGTCATGAGAGAACCTCTGCACCCCTCGAGCTGATCCACAGTGATGTTGCTGGCCCATTCCCTCATATTTCCATGAGTCAGGCCAAATATGCATTGAATTTCATTGATGACTTTTCCAGGTATTGCTGGGTTCACTTCCTGAAACACAAGTCTGAAGTTTTTGGCCTATTCAAAGTCTTTAAGGCTTTGGTTGAAAACCAGTCTGGAAGGAAACTCAAGGCTCTCAGATCTGAAAATGGTGGTGAGTATGTCAAGCCTGAGTTTATTAATTATTGTGTAGATGCAAGTATTCAGATGCAACATTCTATCCCTTACACACCACAGCAAAATGGTGTTGCTGAGAGGAAGAACAAATCACTGAAGGAGATGGCAACATGCATGATGGAGGCCAAAACTTTGCCACCAAAGTACTGGGACGAAGCTATCAACTATGCAGCCTATATTCAGAATAGGGTTCCTCATAAATATATTTATGGTATGACTCCTTTCGAATCATGGAGTGGGCACAAGCCAGATGTGACCCATTTCAAGATTTTTGGCTCAAAGGCTTGGGCTAGAATTCCAACAGAGAAGAGGAAGGCTTTGCAGTCCCAAAGCCAAGAGTGTATTTTTGTTGGATACTCTGAAGATTCAAAATTGTACAAGTTGATAAATTTGAGCACAAACAAATCCTTCATTGAAAGGTGTGTTTAGTTTGAAGAAGAACCCCTTGCAGCAGTGGAAGTTGGTGAAGCCTCTTCACCTCTTGAACCTCAAGAAGTAAGTAAATAGTTTGTTGAAAATGCTGATTCTGATTTGTATGATGGAGATGAGTTTATTGTAGAACCTAACAGTCCTACAAGTCCAAAATTGGCAGCCAAGACACTACATGCAGCAGGAGAGCTAGCTGGAGATCCCAATAACCCAAGAAGGACTAGATCTCAGTTTGAGAGTGGTCTGTGCATGAAGGATCCTATGTTTGCTGAAAAATGCTATTTGATGGTGGAGTATGATCCTCAAACATATGAATAAGCAGCAGGAGATCCAATATGGCAAACATCCATGAAGGAAGAGTTCATCTCACTCCAGAAGAGCAACACATGGGAGCTAGTGGATGTTCCCCCAGGGAGAAAACTAGTATAGTGTAAGTGGGTCTATAAGACCAAATTTGCTGCTGATGGTTCACCACTGAAGTACAAGTCCATATTGGTAGCCAAGGGCTACTCACAGGTTCATGGCATATATTACAATGAGACTTTTTCCCCAGTTGCAAAGATGGATTCCATCAGGCTAGCCTTAGCCATTACAGCCTCAAGGCAATGGGAGGTACATCACATGGATATAAAATGTGCCTTCCTGAATGGAGATCTCATTGAAGAGATATATATGTAGAAGCCTCAAGGTTTTGCTACTAACCCTTCTCTTGTGTGCAGGTTGAGAAAGTCATTGTATGGGCTAAAGCAAGCCCCCAGGGCTTGGTATGCCAAGATCGATAGCTTCTTGCTATCACTGAATTTTGTTCGATGCAAATCAGATCCAAATGTCTATTTGAAGTTAGTTAATGGTTCATTAATGATAATTGTGTTATATGTTGATGATCTCCTCATTACAGGAAGCTCAAAGGCTGAGATTGATTCCTTAAAAGGAGCTATGAACCAAGCCTTCTCCATGATAGATTTGGGACTCTTAAGTCAATTTTTGGGGCTTGAGATTTCTCAAACCAAAGCTGGAATCAAGGTGCACCAGTCTAAATATGCCTTGGACTTGCTGAACTAATTCAAAATGAAGGATTGCAACGCAAGCAAAACTCCTTTCCTTTCAGGAGTGAAGCTGGAAGAAGCTGATTGTTCACCGATGGTAAACAATACACTGTATAGGAAATTGATTGGATGTTTGTTGTATCTGAAACATAATAGACATGATATTTTTTATGCAGTAAGTGTGGCTTCTATATTCATGGATCAGCCTCAAGAGATCCATTGGAAATCAGCCAAAAGGATCCTTAACTTTATTCAGGGAACAAGGACACATGGGATCTTCTATAAAGCAAAATTTGATCTTGATTTGATTGGATTTACTGACAGTGATTGGGCAGGTGATAGCACAGATAGAAAGTCCACTTCAGGATATGTGTTCATGCTTTCAGAAGGGCCAATCAGCTGGTCAAGCAAGAAATAGAGTGCCATTGCACTCTCATCTACAGAAGCAGAGTACAGAGGAGTTGTTAATGCAGCAACTCAATGTTTATGGTTGCAGGGTTTACTTGGAGAGTGTGGCTTCGAACTAGAGTACTCAACTACCATCTACTGTGATAACCAGAGTACCATTCGAATCTGCAAAGATCCAGTTCAGAAGCAGAGAACCAGACACATTGAGATCCATATGCACTACATCAGAGAACTTGTGCATGATGGCACCATTCACCTACTCTTCTGCTCATCTTCAGAACAAGTAGCTGATATATTCACCAAAGCATTTTGTGACAAGACCTTCAGCAATCTCAAATCACTACTGGGGATTTCTGATCATGCTGTGAAAGCATGAGTGAAGACAAGATTCCAATTTTTTTTTTTACAATCCATGTTTAAGGGAGGATTTTCCCAAGTTGGTTTTGCCTCTTTCCTTGTTTAAATGGACATGCAGTATGTAAAGGGTGACTAATCCTTGTTGCTAGTCCCTATAATTTTCTGATATATTACTCATAAGTCAGGATTAAGGGGGGGTGTTAGAATAATCAACCCATACTTTACCCATTTAGACATTAATTTAATTATTTCTGTCTTATTAGCCTAGTTCATGTGTCCCACCTTGTGCAAGTTGTCTTTTACCTATCCATAGTGGTCAAAATTGCCTTATTTGACTCATGTAGCACATGGGAGATCCCAGGGACTCAAATTTTCTTTATTCCTGGCCTCCTAGGCGCCCTTCTGCTTTTTCTGCTTTATTCCCTGCTTTTTCAGTGTTTTAAGGAAAATGGAAAAGCTAGACTAGGTGGGGTGAACTAGTTTTTTGTCCTCTTCATCCTCCACTCTTTTATCCATGAAAAAGCATGTATGATCTTCCATTCCA
>LPNX010719899.1:362423-400127 GCA_001517045.1 Pseudotsuga menziesii | reverse complement strand
GTGTTCAGATCCAATTTCAGTCTCTTTTGTGAGTGATTTTGCATGATCAATTGTTAATTGTTGTGAGTAAAATTAATCTATCACTGGGTTCAATTTCCACAGGTTTATTTGTTGTGTATATTCAATATAAAATTAGGATTACATTTTAAGTTTGTTGGTCACAAGGATTGCAATTTTAACAACAATTATCTTAAATGGTTTTTTTATTTGTTGTGTTAACTTTTTTATATTTATCCATTTAATGCAAAATTGCAAAATTAAGGAAGGTTATCGCTATCTGAAAAAGGAAGATATTAGTTTAGTTTGGGTATATATATCTTGGTTACACCTACACCCTCAACATAACATAGATATGTCTGTGTTAGGTAGGTACGTTAAGGTGGAACAAGGGAGAGGTTACACGAGTCCGATTTGGGTTATGTATCTAGGATATTCTTAGATGGAACAAGGGATTTTCAAAATAGGTTATCACTTAGTAAAACAAGAAAGAGAAAGTTGTAATTAAATAAATTATGTCTATATCAAAGGAAGAGCAAGTCACAAACTTGGTAGTGTCCATGGAAATTATTGAAGATAGAGGAAGATGTCTTTGTAGATTTATTAATACTCTAAAACTGCCCTCTGAATTTCACTTTCTATTGCAGAAAAAGTTGTGAAATTGGATTATGTTTTTCTTCTAGTTAAAAAGGATGGTTCCATGGCTATCCATTAGATTCATCATTCTCTTTATGATGTTAATATCTGGCACATGCACTCTATGTTTGCTCCAAAGTCTAAACCCTAAAGTCATTTGTGGTAGAGAAATACCTATACAGTGACTGTTTCATTGAAACCTTGCAATATTATTAATACTAGGACAAGAGTTACAATACATTTCAACCAAATTTACTGGGATAATTAGAACAACCAACTTGCATTGGTTCCTCCACTTATTTTGAATTAAAATTTTTATGAATCTAGGAGCATGCTTCATCAATTATAACTAAATATAATGGTATCTATGTGCCAATTTTTTAGAGATTGTTGACTTACATTGAATTTCAGTTGCATGTGTTTAGAAAATCCAGAGAAAATGAGACAACAATTTTCAATTTAACTCTACATCTATCATCTCCTTTTGTGCTTTAGATCAATCTATCCAGCAATCCAAGCGAGCTTGTCTACGCAATTCATCATTTTCAAATTCAATCTCTGGGTGGGGAAAATTGGTAGAGTAGAATGTTTTTTTTTTCATTCGCTAAAGGGATAGGGATCTATAGGTCATTTATTCCCATCTTTGTAAAGTATTTTCCCGATTCCTCTCGTTGCCTTCACTTTTTCTGGTGATTATGGTTATTAACTCACGTAATCTATTTCCCAACAAACCTGATTTCCTTTAATGAATTAGGGGAAAACTTATAAACCTGGTAGATCTATAACTACATCTGCCACTTAACCTATTATCTGTGTAGGCTAGAGTTCACCTGGAAGTTATGAAACTAAGTAAGCTCTGGTAAGAGGGGGGGGCTGGAATAAACTGTCCTCAAGAACATCATATATAATAGTAACGAAGGGTTTTCATGTAGTTTCAGAATCAACCCTCATGGATCAGAGCTGGCTCAACTCTTTAAGTGCGCTAGCTATAGTTGTTAATAGAGGGCTTAAAGTGACGTCTAGAGCATACATGCATTCACGTGTTGACAAACTCAAATAATTGATAACTCTAGTTGTCAATTCATACTTTGTTTACATTTACGTTGAGACCAAAAACCTTATCAAAATCAAAAGTTTGTTTTAATAAATATTTTTTTATTTTATTAATAAAATAGATATTATTTCTTAAAGCCAAGTCATAGAGTTTTACAGATAAAACAAAAATCATGTATCGCACATTGTAACCGAGCAATGATTCTTTCCCTATGTTCCTCCATTTAACTTTCATCCTGCACAATCAAATATATATTAACTCTCTCTGTTTCTTACTCCATCTAACTTTCATCCCGCACGGCAAAATATATATTAACTAGCAATATAAAAATAAACATCAATCAGAAGGAAGAAATGATACTTGACTAAATAAAATACTAAAATTATTGCACTTGATTCACCACTACAACTATTATACTTGAGATGAGTGACAAGTCACAACAATCAGACTTTAAATTAAAGAACACATTTTTTAAGGTCAACAATTTGTTGGAGATTATTTCATAGAATCTGGTGATATACATTCAATAACTAGATGCGACTTTGAGGAGGTTTATTTCATACCAATAACGGCTGTCATAACCTAGTTATGAATTTTAACAATAATAAAATAAAATTCAATTTTACCAATATATTAAAATAATTATTTGAAAACTAACGACTAAATAGGATTTAGATTTACCATTGTTGGATGAGCAAGATTTGAAACAATGAGGTTTGTGTTTCACATCACTATGGATTAAATTAAAAGCAACTATTAGAGCATTATCAGATTCTGCAACTATTTAGTTCACCAAATAAAAAATATTAAACACACAAACTGATTAAAAAAAATTTGTTTGATCTATGTTCAGTAATAAAAATATAAATCAATCTTACAGAATATCAATGAATATATTAAAACAGTTCCAACATTAGAGCATGAATTATTTTTTTTCATAAGAAAATCAAAGATCTCTTGTAAATGCCTAAATAAGAATCAGTTGGAATTGGCCTCCTTTCCTCTACGTTCGTAAAAGTATTACAAATAAAACATAGAGTTCGAAAGAAAAATAATTTCTCCAATTTTGTGGAGATCTCTTCCTCTTCTCTACCATTCAAGCTTGTTTTTATAGGGTAGTGACTACGTATTTTTGGTAAATAACCATGTAAAAGAAATTCCTTCACATAAATGGCATAAAAATATCCTCCAATAAACAATTAATATAATACTCAGGTAGTAGTTCCTCAACGATTAGATCAAACCCAAAAGTGATGCAAGTTTCCTTGCAACGATTTGGTAGGGTTCTAAAAAGATCAGTTGGTCTTCATTCGTAGAAAATTGGTCACATCTTCTCTACAATTATGGTGGTGAATGAGTTGGTAAGCATAAGGTTTAACCTATTTTAACAGTATTTCCTCTTATTTAGCCATTAATCTTGACAGATTGACAACCAAATATCCCGGTATCATGTTGGACAAGTGGCCTTTACTCTTTCAAATATGGTTGCACGTATTAGTACAATTTTGTAGCTTCATTTACCTTTTCTTACTTCGGAACCTGCACAATTAAATATCAAGAATCCCACTTTGATATGAATGTCCATCAATGTGTTATTGCATTGCTTTTGCACAAATGTTAAAGTTATTTCTTCAATACAAAGAATATATGCCTTTGGTACTCAGTTTGGTATCTAGTAGGAAGATTCTTAATATAGAGAGAAGGATTTTTTATAAAATATTTATAGAATGGTATTTATTGTTGATCTGTCCTGCTCGATTGGCATACATAACCTCGCACAACGTGGGCTGTTTGTTGGTTGAGCCACCTAACCTCATAAAATGTGGGATGATCGATCCTCAAATTCCAAGATAAAGGTTTGAATCCAATGTCCATTCAAAGCTGGGGTAATAGCAAGACAATTAAGTAGCGGTAACAATGAATAAATCAGTTGTAGAAATCCATCTAAAGAAACAAAGATATCCAGCATGTCTCAATGGGTGAACCTCCCAAATTACTAGCACCAACTATGTAGGTTGTTCTGCTGTTGTTTTATTTCTGAAAGCATGTGTTCGTTATTTTTTCTTTAGATCCATGCTTCTATTAATGAATATATGTAAATATAGGATATAAAGGTCATTTTCTATAACAATGAGAATTTATGTAGTGGATATCTTGGTCTGATTATTTATTAAGTTTCATTTTTTTAGGGTTCTAATGAAAATCTATGACTTTTTAACACATGGTTGTATGTAGTTCATAGAAATTCATCTCATCTTTCCAAAATGAAAATGGTACTTCTTCTTTAATTTAATGATGGCTCTTCAATATCAGTGAATCTTTTATAAGTAGTTCTTGATATCAATCTCCATAAAGTTCTAAATCAACTTTCCCAATGTAAGATGTTAGCATGTGATTTATCTATTGAAAATGGTTGTCTACTTTGTATAAGAGTGCTCATTGTATGAGATATGTTTCATTGATGATAAATACGCAAAGTTATTGAAAATGTTTTGATAGCATATCTAATGTTTCACCATGGCGGGTTACTCAGTGAACTTGTTACATAGCATGACCATTCGTAGGATATTAAAGAATATCCCTAACTTCATTAAGTATTAGAAAATTCCTCCTAAAATAGTATTATTGAACCCCCTTCCCACTGTACCTTTCCCATTAAAAAAACCCTAGTTTCACGAGATATTGTAGGTATTCACTTTTATTGACTCATTTTTAATACCACCTTTATATCATACTATCAATGTAATATCCCGAATTTCAACCTAAAACTTATGGGCATAAGCCCCATTGATTATGATGTTACTTTGATGTTTTATTTTATATATTGGGTCTAATACCCCACTACATATGAACATGATGATCTATTTTATATATTGGGAGTAAGCCAATTGCATATATTGTTTTATATCCATGATTTCATGTCTTGGGCGTGGACCCTTAAGCACATAATTGATGAGATGTTTTGTGTTGAGCAAGAAGCTCTGGATCACATGGGTATTTGATGTTTTGTGTTGAGCGAGAATCTCTGGAGCACATGAGTATTTATATTGCGGCGAGAAAGAATATTTGGAACACATGAGTTATGAGACATTTGTGTTGAGCATGAATATCTGAAGCACATGAAAAGATATACTGGAAGTGTCGGGCATAAGATCTGGATCCTTCCAAGTTGATGTTGAGATTAAGCTCTTGAACATCGGATCCTTGGCCATTGTATCCCTAGGTGTATCCTACAAGTACATCCTCGCATTAGTTTTGAGCGAGGAGTTCTGGAATTCCACTAAGTTTGTAACTCCATGTTTTTAGCGTTGTGTTTGGGCTCTAGATAAGCGCTAGGAGTTACTGAAAATAATTAATTATGTTGAGTGAAAATGACTCAGATAAAACATTGATTTCATCTTACTTATTCTTAAGTGATTAAATGAAATTTCAAATTTCTATATCTCATCAAGTACTGAAGAACTACCATGTTATCCATGTTATACGAAGGAATCCAACATGCAAGGAGGTTTAGAGTTTCCTAACCTAGTTGACCTAACACCTACCTAAAGTCCTTATTAAAGAAAGTGCAATATGTTTAAGGATCATGATATATGATACCTAAGGACATAATGTTAACAAATGAGATATATATATATATATATATATATATATATATATATACATGATATGTATAAAGAGTAGTAATAATACTAATAGCTATAAGAAATAAAGAAAGGTTCATATGTTATTATTATTACTAACGATAATTAAATATTAAAATACCTACAAGAGTCCAAATAGGAACTAGTCAAAATTTCCTAAGATAAATATTAAACGTACCTAAATTAAATAAAAATGGTTAAATCAAGAAATCAAATGATTTTTTATTTAACTACCCCTTTGACTGAAAATTATGCCTATAAGAACCCAAGCCAAAGAGAGGCTTGGGGATATTTGTGTTATTCCATATCTACATGATTATTCTCAAGAGAGTTCTTGGAGAACATTTTCCTGAGAGGAAAAAGAGAATTGATTCAGAACCTTATATCCCATATAGGGAAGCCTTACCTTAGGATCTCTAAGCGACTTGTATGTTGGATCCAGCTTGGGGGGATCCAGATTGAAACCAGGAACAGTTCTGGGTCATGGTTGGGTGGAACATGGTAGTTCCCAAGTTATTTGGTTATCTATACAGAGATCATATCTTTCTATGATTTTGTTAATGTTGGGTATATGAGTGTGTAGACTTTGTATTGTTTTTACTATATTAGAATTTAATTCAACTCTGAATTCTCCTTCCCGTGTGGGGGTATTTAGGTTTCCTTGCCAGCTGTTATCATCTTCTTCATTCATGATCTGGACTATTCTTTGATCCTGCAATTTGAAATATTTAATAACAACAATTTCTTGTTAGTTAACACAATTTTAAATACAATTTAATTCTGCAACAAATGTTTGGTAACTCCCATTAGTTCTCTTAGTGTTTGAATCTTGGATCTGATACCACTTGTAATGTCCTTAAAATTCGTAAATAAAACAATTTGTAGGCTAGTAGAACACTAAAATTCAAGGACATTGTTTAAACTTCTGTGGAATAAAACTTGGTTGTATACTAAACCTAAGTGTCGTAAGATATTTTTCCCTTGATTTGTTTCTATGTCTGATGATGATGTGTTTATGTGATGTTGGTACATTAATTGGACTTGTTTCTATGGTACTCTGCATGTCTACTAGTTGCAGATATTTGTCGATGCAAACATTATGTTAAATTTTACTTTTATGTTATAAGTCTTTAAATTCATTTGTGGTTTTATTTATGAGAGGCTGGCTTGCCTTCGTATGTCAAGGGGTCTGAGTGACAGTATTTTATCCCTTGAGGGACCACTCGGAAAGGTGAGGATTCATCTTGATAAGGGGCTTACTTAGTTCTCCATTAACTAATGCAGGCTCCTATTCTTATGCAAGTCATTTCATCGGGGAACTTTGTTTATGACCATGGAAATTAAAAATATCCTACAACACTACATCTACACTACACTATTCCTGTTTTAAAGTTGGATGAGAAGAGGACTAAAGTACTAGGCCTAACTGTACCTAATTCCTATGTTCATAAGGTTCCTAAGAGATTAATTATATGCATGTTTATAATCTTTATGCTATACAATTTTATGTTTAAGGTTTAAAACCTTAACTACCTTGTAAAATTTACTTTGAAACTATATGGTAAAAAAGGTTTGTGGTTTATGGCATATTTCATATGCCATAGAAACTTTGTAATAGTGTGACAATGGAGGGTTTCATGGTTTAACGTTGGAGGTGGTGATTTTATGAAACAACGACCTGAACAGACTATAGAGTTGTGGGTTGTAGATTTGATGCATAGTGGTGGACATGGTGGAGACTTAAATGCTTCTAAGGAAGCGTGGGAAGAATTCCTCAAGTGCTAGTTAGGGGGGTCGGAAATGGATTAATTTTTCCTTTTGCTGGTTTTTTGTTTGGGAGAATTATACCTCCAAGAGCCATGTTGCGCAACTCAACAGCCTGCCCACTCTCTTGTGGTAAGCCATGTCGATGGTCTGCATATTATAATGTTTTTGGTTGGATTTCATTTTGTGGCTCGCATACTCCTGATAGATTTTATGTTGTTTGTGCAAGTGACAGAGCGTGGCTCATTCGTGGCTTGGAGGTAGTGCCATAGATTTCCTGCACAATCATTATTTAGGTAAGCCCCAAAATCAACGAGGCCCTTACCACTGTGTGTTTGGTTTTGATTGAAATTTTATTTCTCGGTGGGGAAAAGTGTCGCTGTGTAGTTTCATGGATTGCAGTTTTGGTATTTTGTGGTGTAACCAATGGAGGTGACTGTGTAGGTCTTCTCCATGGATCTTCCATATGTGAATGTTTGGTAAAAGAGTTTGAAAGTCCAGCGTTGGCTCGGATCTGTGTATAAATTTGGTGTTCTTGCAACATTCTGTAATGGATATTATTTACTTTTAATGGGAGCTCTGTGTTTATCCTTTATGGCACATTTCGTTATTTGCAGTGCCATTTCTTGCAATGGAAACGGGAATAGTTGACACTGTATTTTATCCAATGTAATCTTATTGGTTTAAATTCATGGATGTATGAGTTTATTTAACATTGTGGGTGGGTCTTTACCTTACGGTCGTGAGCATTGAAGCTTCTCTTGGCCCTTAGGTGGATACGCAGCCTGTATTTGTATTTATTTTATTTATAATATGTCCTATGCAATTGATGCAAAGATCATAGCTCTATTTGGTTTGAACTTTTGATTTATAATGATGTTCTTTTGGGAATCTTGAGAGGAGAAACCCTTACTTTATAATTCACAACATTTTCATTATGTTTTATTAATGGTGCCTACAGGATTCGATGCTTGGTTGTTTAATGTATTGGACTTATGGTTTCAGAATCTCACATGATTCGATCCTGGATGCATTTCAATTTATTATATGAATAGAGGTGTAAGAGTTGGTTTCATTAATGTGATAACATGATTTTAATAACGAGATTCCACTAGCGCAATGTGCAGGGAATGACTCTGTCTTGATCAATTTGTTTATGTAATTAGTTAGTTTAATTCTTTGTTTATCATTTTAGTTACTGATAAGAATGTTTATAACAACCTCCAGTGAAATGTTCTTTGGTTTCGGTGGTTGGCTAGGTTGAAATATTTGTAAATATTTATGTGAAATCCCATAGCCAATCCTGGAAGGATTCGATGGATGGGATGTGTTAACAATACTTAACATTGTTTAATGTTTTCGTAGCATGGATTTATAATGTTCATTTAAATGTTTTGTTTAGTGTTTCAATATGAGGTTTATGGTTTATATATTATTTCGAAACAGTACCAGACTCGCTCGGAATATGAAATATGTCATGGTTTTTTTTTATGTTGAGAGTTTGGTTTTAATGGTTTTACGAGATTCGAGCTATGGTTAATTTATTTATTTTAGTTTGTAGTTTATTAATTAGTTAAAATGTTTGGACATAGTTTTATTTCATAGAACTCAGAGATTGGATCTCTCATCTATGTGGTTATAATTTTGTAAATGGGTTTGTCTTAATGAATTCTCTGGTTTAAATTTAAAGTTAGAGCATAAATTCAAAAGCTAGTTGATTTGAATAACTAGAGTTTTAAAATCTAATATATGCATGTATGACCATAAAAAAAATACTAAAAGAATATAAAATATATTTTCCTAAGGTTTAGATACAAACAATTCATGCTTTAAGGCTCTGTAAACAAAAGGAAAACCTAGCTGAAGCAAACATATAATATACATATTTTCATTCAAGTTTTTGAACCCTACTTTAATAAAAATCTGTAAGAACTCTATAGAATGTAGAAACCCTCATTCCTACAATTTGTAGTTATTTAATGGCTAGAACCCTGCACACTCAAGTACACAGAATCAATAAGAACATAGATAATTCTCACCTTAGATCTGTCAACCGGATAACTTGGAAACTACCACGTTCCACACAACCATGACCCGAAACCATTCCTGGTTTCAATCCGGATCCCCCCAAGCTGGTTCTAACATGCAAGTAGTCTAGAGCTCCTTAAGGTAAGGATTCATCTATCTGGTATATCAGGTTCTGTACAAGGTTACTTTCCTTTTTTGAAAATGCTCTCCCCAAAATTATTATGAGAATAAGTGATAAGATAGAATAGAAGAATGTGATGAGATCCCCAATCCTTTCTTTGTCTTGGGTCTTTATAATCAATCATTTAGGAAAAAAGACAGTTAAATTTGAGTTAGATCAAGAATCATTTATTTTCTTGAAATAATCTTTTACTTAATTTATGTGAAATTAATATTTATTTAACTTAACTTCGGAACTCTTTGACTTGTTCTAATTTTGACTCTTTTAGGTATTAAATATTTAATTAATTATTTTAGTAAATAATAATACATAGATCCTTTAGTTATTATTTATTAATACATATGCTTACTCTTTCATTCATAACATATATAAGCTATATATATACACATATATATTGGTTAACATTTTTACTTTGTGTATCATATAGCATGATCCCAAATCACATGGTGCCTTCTTTACATTATAATCATTTCTTTTATTAAGGCCTTCACGGAGGGTTAGTCAACTAAGTTAGGCACCTCTAAACCTCCTTGCATGTTGGATTACCTTGTATATCGTGGTATTTCTTGAGTGCTTGATGAAAAAAAAAATTCTAAATTTCATTTAATAAACTTAAAAATAAGTAAGATGAGGTCTATGTTTTATCAGAGTCTTTTTCACTCAACATAATTAATTTTCAATAACTCCTAGCATTATTTAGAGCCCATACTCAATGCTAAAAAACAGGGAGTTACACTTTTAGTGCAATTCCAAAACCTCGTGCTCAACATTAATGCTAGGATGTACTTGTTTAATACACCTATGGATACAATGTCCAAGGATCCAATGTTCCAGATCTTATGCTCAACATCAATTTGGAATGCTCCAGGTACTATTCCCAACACTTCCAATTCTTATCTTTTCATGTGCTTCATATATTTCTTCTCAACACAAATGTTTCATAACCCATGTGTTCCAAATATAACACTCAACACAAACATCAAATACACATGTCCTTCAAAACTCTCGCTCAAATCAAACATTAAATCACTCATGTGCTCTAGAGCTTCTGCTCAACACAAGCATCAAATCACTCGTATGATTCAGAGCTCGCGCTCAACAAAAACATTAAATCACTCATGTGCTCAACACAAACATCAATCAATCATGTGCTTGAGGGTCCACTCCCAACACATGCAATCACATATATGCTTAAAATAAAACATATGCATTTGGTTTACACCCAATATATCAAACAAATGATCATACTCATGTGCAGTGGGGTATTATTCCCAATATACAAAATATAAACATCAAAGCAACATCAAGACTCATGCCCATAAGCGCTAGGTCAAAATTCAAGATATTACATCCCTCCCTGCTTAGAACAACATCGTCCTTGGTGTTCTAGGGACTAGGAATGAAATCATGAAATAAGGTGGGGTAAGGCTCTCTGATGGCGGCTTCATTCTCCCAGGTAGCCTTATCAGATTTAAAGTGCTTCCATTGCACTTTCAACTGGACTATGGTGCTCCTCCTAAGCTGCACCTCTCTCTTGTCCAGTATATGAAGGCGTTCAGGTACAAACTCCCCTTCAGGTTCCACCTATAACAAGGACCAATCAATAACATGTTTAGTATCATATACATATTTCTTCAATAAGTATGCATGGAAAACATTATGAACCTTTATATGAGTAGGTAAAGCTAATTCATACGCTAGTGGCCCTCTCTTCGCCATTATCTCAAAGGGTCCACAAAATCTTGGTTCCAACTTTCCGCACGTTCCCAAGATCATTGAGATTCTCTTTGATTTTACTTTTAAGTAACATTTTCGTCGATATGATAATCTTTATCTTTACTTTTCTTATCTGCATAACTCGTCTAGCGGTCTTGCACTTCTTTAAGGTTCTATTGGACCTTGGTGACTAATTGTTCCAAGTCCTTCAGTAAATCGAGCCCTAACATGATCTAGTCCACCGGGATATCCCAAGTAATTGGTGTTCTACACTTTCCACCATAGAGTACCTAGAAGGGATTCATATTGGCAGAGGTATGGTATTCGTTGCTATACACAATTTTTGCAAGATGTAGATAATCCTCCCACTTGGTGGGGTTGTTCATAACATACATCCTAAGCATGTCTTCTAAAATATGATTTACCTGTTCTGTCTTCCTGTCTGTCTGTGGGTGGTAAGCAGTACTAAAGTTTAACTACGTCTCTAATCGGGAGAACAAGGATCTCCAAAAGTTTTCAGTAAAATTCGTGTCTCGATCCGAGATGATTTCCTTGGGTATTCCATGCAATCTAAATATCTCCTTTAAGAATATGTCGACAATGTGAACTACCTTGTAGGTTGACTTTAATGGGATGAAGTGTGCCTATTTTGATAACTTGTCAACCACTACAAAGATAGAATCATTTTTATTATTTCTCTTTGGTAAACCCATAATAAAATCCATACTAATGACCTCCCACTTCCATTCCGGAATGGGTAACAGTTGCAGCAATCCTAAAGGATCCTGGTGCTCAACTTTGACTGGTTGGCATTCTTGATATTTTGCGATAAACAATGCTATGCTGTCCTTTAAATTAGTCCTAAAAAAGTGTTTCTTTATTGCAGATATCATCTTTTGATATCCTAGATGCCCCAGATAGGGTTTTCGATGAAATTTTGTGAAGATGTTGGTCTGGATGTCGCCTCCTTTTGGAAAAAACAATCTTTCTTTGGACCACAATAGTCTTGTATCATCTACCTTATACTCTTTTGTTTTTTGAAACAAAATGTCCTCTTAGACTTTCTTGAGGATTTCAACATAGAAACGATCAACTATGTTTATTGTTCTAATCCTCTCGTGCAAATCCAAATCAGTTTGACTTAAAGTCACCTCATATAACATATGAGTTCGTCGACATAAAGAATCAACAATTTTATTCTCCTTTCCCTATATATGCTTGAAATCAAAATGGTACTCTCTAAGGAAGGCTAACCATCTAGCCTACCTGGTATTTAGATCTGGATGATCAAATAAATACTTTAGACTCATGTTGTTTCTTTTTAGGAGAAATTTCTTCCCCGTGAGGTACTACCTCCACATATTTAAGGTGTGGATAATGGGTGCTAACTCAAGATCATGGGTGGGATAGTTTTTTCAATGTGTTTCTTTAACTTCCATGATTCGTAATAGATCGTGCAATCATTATGCAAGAGGACTCCTCCAAGTCCTTCCTTGCTCACATCCGTGCAAATAATGTAATATCCATCGACATCGATAATTCGTAGTATCAGTGTAGTCGTTAGAATAATTTTAAGATTCTGAAAACTTTCCTCACACTTGGTCATCCATAAGAACTTGTTTTCCTTATTTTTTAAAGAGGTCATGGGACAAGAAATCCTTGAAAAGTTCTTAATAAAATTTCGGTAGTAACCGGGTAATCCCAAAAAGGACCTAATGTCAATGAAAGTAGTAGGGGCAGGCCAATCCTTTTCCAGGACAACAGATATCCCCTTCTTGGAGATTATGTGACCCAGGTACTTTATTTGTGGTTTATAAAAATCACACTTACTAAACTTAGCATAAAGCTAGTGTTTCCGTAACACCTGTAGTACTATGTGGAGATTCTCCTCGTCTTTCTCTTTACTCTTAGAGTAAACCAGGATGTCATCTATAAAGACCAATACAAATTTATTTAGGTATTTACTGAATATATTACATAAAATTTGTGGGTGCATTGGTTAATCCAAATGGAATTACTACAAACTTGCAGTGGTCGTATCGCATACGAAAGGTCGTTTTATGAATATATTCATCGTGGATCCATACCTTATGGTAACTAGACCGTAGGTGGATCTTTGAAAATATCTTGGCTCCTCCAACTTGATTGAACAAGTCATTGATCCTAGGGAGTGGGTAATGGCTCTTGATGGTCATTTTGTTAAGTTGGAAGTAATCGATGCACATTTGCATCGTACCTTCCTTATTCTTTATGAAAAGTATAAGTGTTCCCTAAGGAGACACACTCGGTCAGATATAACCCTTCTCAATTAACTCCTGGAACTGCAAATTGAGATCCACCAACTCTGGTGCGCTCATGTGGTATGGGGATTTTGAAGCTGGAACTGACCCTGGTGTCAGTTCTATGGAAAAATATAAGTCTTGTTTCGGTGGTAAACCTAGTATTTCCTTAAGTAATACATCCATAAAGTCTACAAGAACCGTAAATTCCTTGATGTGCTTCTCTCTCTCAGCTTCTACATCGTCGATTTTTAATGCATTAATTTTGCAGCCTTTCCTAATGCATTTTTTTACTTGAAAGGCAGATACATGCCTAATGAAAACCTTCTTGGGTATTCCTTGAATATTTGTATGATTCCCTTAGATATCTATGCACAAGATTGACTTATGTAGAAAATCAAGGATGACATGGTGTTGTTCCAACTAGTCCATGCCAGTAACTACATCGTACGATCCTAAGGGTAAAATGTTCAAACTTATCCTAGTAGGGAAACCATTCAAGTTTATTTCACAATCACTAAATATTTCAGAAAACTTTCATTTCATACCCGTGGCTAAACCATCCATGGTCTCTCATGTTTAACTTTGTCTAGTTTACATAACTCAACAATTTTAGGCGATACATAGCTTCGGCAAGAACCGGGGTCAATAAAAATTGAAATATAAGTGTTTTAAGCCTCACCTTCTATTTCGACCATAGTATCCTGATGGTCTTCATGCCAGCCATTCAAGGTTGCATAAATCCTCAGTGTGCTATCTATTTCCTCTACCATTGGTTCTTCTTGCAGATTGTGCAAGACTCCATTAGTCTTGTTTTTACAATCTCAAGCATAATGAGGCCCTTGGCATTTACATCATTTGATTTGCAGTGAGGAAGCATTGCCTCCCCCATTTGCTTCTAGTATGTTGGCATTTGGTGCTGGTATATTTGGCTTTGTGCCTGTCTTGTTGAATTTATTATTGGTTGGAAACTGATTGTTCTGCTTTCTGTAAGGAGGTGGGTTAAAAACCAGTTTGCAGTTGTTCAAGAACGTCCCAAACCTGTATCAACTTCGATTGATGTTTCCTGCATTAGCTATACATGCTCATAGAAAATATTAGCTTTGTGTAGGGTAGTATCCAAAGTATTAGGCATGTCAAATTCATTTCTCTCTCAAAAATTAGGAGGAATACATCCTAAAAACTATTGTATTTCACTTTCTCGTCGTTAATGTAAGGTACGTAATGTAATAGATCCAAAAATCTATTAATGAAATAATCCATGGTCATGGAACCCATCCTTAACTCGTGAAATTATCTTACCTTCCTATCGAAGAAAATTTCAGACATGTATTTCTCCTGAAAAAATTCTGCGAAAGTTACTCCATTAGATTTCTTTTACTGCATCCTTTTCAGTATGCTTCAGGTCTCTCTGCCATCTAATTGTTTTTCCATTTAAATTATAGATGGATAGACGGGGTTGCATATCACTAGAGTAGTTATGTACTCGAAAGTATTTGCTCATACCTAGAATCCACTCTTCAGCTTTCTCGTGATGTTCATCTCTCCTTCCTAGGTTGGGGCTCTTATCTTTCTAAACTCTCCTTGGAGGTTGTCATCATTCCTCTATTTCTTTCTGCAAGGAGAAAGGCAATTATCATGGGAAAAACAGTGATAATCTCTCTCTGAAGGTTCAGGTGTGTGCTCTTCTTTTCCTTCTTCTTTTGGGTTGCTGTCCCATTTATGATACAAATATTTCTTGAATTTGTTGGTTGAATGAGTAGGTTTTCCATGTGGGATTCTTCTCGTCATGTTCTGTAGTAAAGATTCATTAATTGCTTGCTGCTCTTTTCTTTCATTCATATTATCATCTTTGAAACTCTTTATGTCTACTTGTAGACTTTGTATTTTTTTTAGTATATCATAATTTAATTCAACCCTCGGTTCTCCTTCCCGTCTTGGGGTATTTAGGTTTCCTTGCCAGCTATTATCTTCTTCATTCATGATCTGGACTGTTCTTTGATCTTGCAATTTGAAATATTTAATAATAACAATTTCCTGTTAGTTAACACAATTTTAAATACAATTTAATTCTACAACAAATGTTTGGTAACTCCCATTAGGTATCTTAGTGTTTGAATCTTGGCTCTGATACCACTTGTAATGTCCCTAAAATTCGTAAATAAAAAAAAATTATAGGCTAGTAGAACACTACAATTGAAGGACATTGTTTAAACTTTTGCAGAATAAAACTTGGTTGTATATTGAACCTAAGTGTCGTAATCTATTTTTCCGTCGATGTGTTTCTCTGTTTGATGATGATTTGTTTATGTGATGTTGTTACATTACTTGTACTTGTCTGTATGGTTACTCTGCTTGTCTACTAGTTGCATATATTTGCCAATGCTTACATTATGTTACATTTCACTTTTATGTTATAAGTCTTTAAATTCGTTTCTGGTTTTATTTATGAGAGGCTGACTTGACTTCGTATGTCAAGGGGTAGAGTGACGGGGTTTTATCCCTTGAGGGGCCACTTAGAAAGGTAAGGGTTCCTCTTTCTAATAGGATTACTTAGTTATCCATGAACTAATTCAAGCTCATATTCTCATGTAGGTCATTTCGTCGGTGAACTTTGTCTATGACCGTGGAAATTAAAAATATCCTAGAACAATACATCTACATTACACTATTCCTATTTTAAAGCTGGATGAGAAGAGTACTAAATTCCTAGGCTTAACTATACCTAATTCCTATGTTCATAACATTCCTAAGAGATTAATTATATGCATGTTTATAATCTTTATGGGATACAATTTTATATTTAAGGTTTAAAACCTTAACTACCTTGTAAAATTTACTTTGAAACTATATGGTAAAATGGGTTTATGGTTTATGGCATATTTCATATGCCATATCAACTTTGTAATAGAGTGACAATCGAGGGTTTCATGGTTTAACGTTGGAGATGGTGAGTTTATGAAACAATGACCTGAATAGACTATAGAGTTGTGGGTTTTCAATTTGATGCATAGTGGTGGACAGGGTGGTGACTTAAATGCTTCTAAGGAAGCATGGGAATAATTACTCAAGCACTGGTTAGGGGGGGTCAGTAATGGATTCATTTGGCCTTTCATTGGATTTTTGGTTTGGGAGTATTATGCCTTCAGGAGCCATGTTGCACAACTCAATAGCCTTCCTGCTCTCTTGTCTTAATCCATGTCGATAGTCTGCATATTATCATGTTTTTGGTTGGATTCCATTTTATGGCTTGCATACTCATGATAGTGTTTTTGTTGTTTATGCAGGTGACAGAGCATGGCTCATTTGTGGCTTCGAGGTGGCACCATAGGTTTCCCGCACAACCATTATTCAGGTAAGCCCTGAAATCAGCAAGGCCCTTACCACTATCTGTTTGGTCTTGATAAAAATTTGATCTCTCGGTTGGGAAAAGTATCACTGTGTAGTTTCATTGATTGGGGTTTTGATATTTTGTGGTGCAACCAATGGAGGCGATTGTGTAGGTCTTCTCCATGGATCTTCCATATGTGAATGTTTGGAAAATGATTTTGATAGTCCAGCGTTGGCTCAGATCTGTGTATAAATTTTTTCTTCTTGCAACATTGTGTAATGGATATTATTTACTTTTAATGGGATCTCTGTGTTTATCCTTTATGGCGTATTTCGTTATTTATAGTTCCATTGCTTGCAATGGAACCGGGGATAGTTGACTTTGTATTTTATCCAATGTATTCTTATAGTGGTAAATTTGTGGATGTATGATTTTATTTAATGTTGTGGTTGGGTCTTTACCTTAAGGTTATGAGCACTGAATATTGGCTCGGCCCTTAGGTGGATACATAGCCTGCATTTGTATTTATTTTATTTATAATATGGCTTGTGCAATTGATGTAAAGAGTGTAAAGAGCGTAGCTCTATTTGGTTTGAAATGTTGATTTATAATGATGTTCTTTTGGGAATCTTGAGAGGAGAAACCCTTGCTGTATAATTCACAACGTTTTCATTTTGTTTTATTAATTGTGCCTACAACATTCGATGCTCGGTTATTTAATGTATTGGACTTATGGTTTGGGAATCTCACAGGATTCTGTCCTAGATGCATTTCGATTTTATATATGAATAGAGGTGTAAGATTTGGTTTCGTTAATGTGATAACATGATTTTAATAATGAGATTCCACTAGCATAATGCACAGGGAATGAATATGTCTTAATCAATTCGTTTATGTAATTAGTTAGTTTAATTCTCTGTTTATCGTTTTAGTTGCTGATAAGAATGTTTGTAACGACCTCCAACCAAAATTTCTCTAGTTTTGATGGTTGGATGGGTTGAAAATTTTTTAAAGCTTTATGTGAAATCCCACAGCCAATCCTGGAAGGATTCGATGGCTGGGATGGGTTAACAACACTTAACCGTGTTTAATGTTTTTGTAGCATGGATTTATAATGTTCATTTAAAGGTTTTGTTTAGTATTTCGATATGAGGTTTATGGTTTATATATTATGTTGAAATATTAGCATACTCGCTAGCAATACGAAATATGCCAGCGATTTTGATTTTATTTTGAGAGTTTTATTTTAATGGGTTTACGATATTCAAGCTATGGTTAAGTTATTTCTTTTAGTTTGTAGTTTATTAATTAGTTAAAATGTTTGGACATAGTTTTAATTTCCAGAACTTAGAGGTCGGATCTCTGGTCTATGTGGTTATAATTTTATAATTGGTTTTCCCTTAATGAATTCTCTGGTTTGCATTTAAAGTTTGAGCATAAATTCAAAAGACATTTTATTTGAATA
Organism: Pseudotsuga menziesii; assembly: GCA_001517045.1. NCBI lineage: Eukaryota > Viridiplantae > Streptophyta > Pinopsida > Pinales > Pinaceae > Pseudotsuga > Pseudotsuga menziesii. The sequence goes on along the minus strand of LPNX010719899.1, from coordinate 382,032 downwards.
ACTAGAGTTTTAAAATCTAAGATATGAATGTATTACCATAAAAAGAATATTACTCAAAGAATATAAACTATATTTTCCTAGGGTTTAGATACAAAACGTTCGTGCTTTAAGAATCTGTAAACAAAAGGAAAACCTAGCTGAAGCACACATATAATATACAAATTTTCATTCAAGATTATAAATCCTAATTTAATAAAAAAAATTATAAGAACTGTAGAGAAGGTAGAAACCCTCATACCTGCAATTTGTAGTTATTTAATGGCTAGAATCCTGCACACTCAAGTACACAGAATTAATAAGAACATAGATAATTCTAACCACATATTTGTCAACTGAATAACTTGGGAACTACCAGGTTCCACCCAAACATGACCCGGAACCGTTCCTGGTTTCAATCAGGATCTCACCTAGCTGGTTCCAACATTCAAGTAGTCTAGATCTCCTAAACGTAAGGCTTCACCTATGTGGTATAGCAGGTTCTGTACTAGGTTTCTTTCCTTTTTGTAAAATGCTCTCCCCAAAATTCTTAGGAGAATAAATGATAAGATAGAATAGAAGAATGGGATGAGATCCCCAAGCCTTTCTTTGGCTTGGGTCTTTATAGACAATCTTTTAGGAAAATGGAAAGTTAAATTTCAGTTAGATCAAGAATCATTTATTTTCTTGAAATAATATTTTACTTAATTTATGTGAAATTAATATTTATTTAAATTAACTTAGGAACTCTTTGACTGGATCCTATTTTGAGTCTTTTAGGTATTAAATATTTAATTAATTATTTTAGTAAACAATAATACATAGATCCTTTAGTTATTATTTATTAATACATATGCTTAATCTTTCATTCATAACACACACACACACACACACACACACACACACATATATATATATATATCTTTGTTAACATTTTTACTTTGGGTATCATATAGCATGATCCCAAATCACATGGTACCTTTTTTAACTTATAATCATTTCTTTTATTAAGACCTTTAGCTAGTGCTGGTCAACTAAGTTAGGGAGATCTAAACCTCCTTGCATGCTGAATTACCTTGTATATCATGATAGTTCTTTAGTGCTTGATGAGAAACAAAAATTCGAAATTTCATTTAATCAACTTAAAAAAAAGTAAGATGAGGTCGATGTTTTATCAGATTCGCTTTCACTCAACATAACTAATTTTCAGTAACTCCTAGTGTTATTCAGAGTTGATACTCAATGCTAAAAAATAGGGAGTTACAATTTTAGTATAATTCCAGAGACTCTCTGTCAACACTAATGCTAGGATGTACTTGTATAATACACCTAGGGATACAATGGCCAAGGAGCCAATGTTCCATAGCTTATGCTCAACATCAATTTGGAATGCTCCAAGGCTTATGACCAACACTTCCAATTCTTATATTTTCATGTGCTTCAGAGATTTATGCTCAACACAAATGTTTCATAACTCACTTGTTCCATATTTGACACTCAAGGAAAACATCAAATAATCTTGTGCTCCAGAGCTCTCAACATAAACATTAAATAACTCATGTGCTCCAGAGCTTGCGCTCAACACAATCATCAATCACTCATATGTTTCAGACTCGCGCTCAACACAAACATTAAATAACTCATGTGCTCCAGAGCTTGTGCTCAACACAAACATCAATCAATCATGTGCTTCAAGGTTCATGCCCAACACATGAAATCACATATATGCTAAAATAAAATATATGCATTTGTATTATGCTCAATATATCAAAAAAATCATAATACTCATGTGTAGTGGGGTCTTATGCCTAATATACAAAATATAAACATCAAAGCAACATCACATGCCATGGGCTTCATTCCCATAAGTGTTAGCTCAAAATTCAAGATATCACAAATATACACTCAGAATCACCATTGTCATAATTGGTTTTGGGTATGAACTTAAAATTTCTTATAGCAATGTTTATTTTCGTGAACAATATTTTCTTCATATTGCTCAACTAGATTGCAACCTTGCAACTTGCATTTAAGGTGACTATCATTTTGCATTTAGCATATAATAGATATGCTTGCAAAATTGCATTTTCCTTATTTGTTTTGTCAAGCATTGCTTTATATGTAACAATTACATTGCCATCAAATAAATCTCTTATTTTGCAGCTGGATGGATGCACAAAGTTGGGTCCATTTTTTTGTGCCACCAATTTCAGAATTTCAAATTGCAAAGTACAATGTTCAGTTGTTTTTGTTGTAACTTCTTACATCCTTCACCATTTCTCAAACAAAATATATGGTCTCCACTTTCTCACATGGTGTCCGTAGATGTTGAACACTTCACATGTACTTGAGCTTCCATGAGCATCTTAAACAAAAAAATAGGGTTTGTAGGTTTACAACAACTCTTCAAACCAACACAAAAAACTACATAATCTCAACCTTCAATCCCACTTTGAAACACCAAGTTCAATGCTCATGCTTTTTCAACGTCAAAATTAATATGTAGAATAAAACGCTAGTTCAATAAAAAATAACAAGCAACGTCAAAAACACATGAGAACAGAGTGTGTCAGTTCTCACCATCATGGAGTAATGCACATAAGAAAAATGAGAGTAGTCATGGGACAGTGATAAAGAGAATATCAATCTTTGACCTACATAGATATTGACAAGCAGACTATCACAAAAATGTAGAGACAAATCACAAAAATGGGTAGAGGATAGAACGTTCCAACTCCAGGGAGAGAAGATTGAGGAGTGTGCCGATGCTAAAGGGAAGGGAAAATAACTAGTCTAGAAGCCAGGATGGTGCAAATTGAGTAGGGAACAGAATGGAATAAGTCAGAACAACATGAGTTATGGAAGACATCTTTTTCTCCTTGATACAACTGTTAAGTAGATAACGGGTGTGTGCAAGAAGTTGAGGACCTTTTAGATGCAATGGTGGAGTGAAGTCAATCACTCTTAATCCAAAAAAAAGAAATCATCCCAAGCAATCCCGAACCTTCCAAGCCTAGTCCCAAGGCTGCCAATAGGCATGCCAACTAGGATAGTAAACCAAATCGTGCCTCTATTTTAGTGAACAAAATCGTCAGCCGCGCGGTGAGGAGAAAAAGACGGCTGTGGGCTATTTAAAAAAAAATAGGCTTTCCAAATCGTGCCTTCGTTTTAGTGAACAAAATCATGTGTGCGATTTCGTTCACTAAAACAGAGGCACGATTTGGAAAGCCTATTTTTTTTTTAAATAGGCCACAACCGTCTTTTTCTCCTCACCGCGCAGCTGTTGGAACAAGGAGGAGCAAATATCGACTGGGCGAATGCGATTTTGGGTGTGCCAAAGCCCTCCATCTCCACCTTTGGATAAACCTCCTCTTTGTGAGATATTTTCCTCATTTCTTTTCATGTTTTTCTTTTAATTTCTTCATCAATTTATTTGCTCTAGATTGAAAAATTAAACCATATTAAATTAAATTATGGCCAATTGAAACAAAAACCCAATGGATTTCCCAATGGAAACAAGAACCCCAATGTAATTGGACAATTGAATCCAATTCCCCAATTTAATAATAAAAATTAAATAATTTTGATTATTTACCAAAATTCATACCCAAAATTCCCATGTCCAATGGAAACCAAAACCCCAATTAACTCAAAAAACAAATGAATTTCACTTTTTCCATATGCATATTCACAAGGATCCTTGTGAATCCATACCAAAATCCAAAAATATGCAAAGTTTGTCAAGCACATTGCAAGTTTGCATAAGTAATTTACATGCCCAATTTAATCCAAAACCCCAATTAAGTCATAAAAAACAAACGAAATTCACTATTGTGAATCCAAACCAAAATTAACAAATATGCAAAGTTTGTCAATTATGTTGCAAGCTTGCATATACAACTAAAAAAAAAATCAAGTAGAATTCATATATTCCCCTAAAATACATAAACAAACATGGTAAATCCCTTGCCTCTATCCGAAATATCGAAGTTGCTCTTTTAAGAACATCAATAAACACCTTATAATTTTGATGAAACTTCTTGAAGTTGCTCTTCCAAGAGCAATAATAAACACCTTATAGTTTTGATCAAACTTCCCAATCCAAGTGTCAAAATAAGGTATAGAAGCTTCCCATGCTTTTAACAAATATTTTGTCTTGAACGAAGGGTACTTTTTGGTTACTTAGGTCAAGACAACAAAGTTCAACAATAGACTCTATGAACGTGAAGATACATAGGTAGGTTGATGTATTTGATTCAAAACATGCCAATCACATACTAGATCATACATGATATTTAATCCAGTGGAACCCTTGTAACCATAAAATCCATAAAGTTCTGCTAAATAGCCTTTGGAGTCCAAAAAACATTACACTACAACAAATAATTACATATCTAACAAAATTGTTGCCTATACTGGGATTTTATTCATCAATGGCACATTATGCCGCCTATTCTAGGGTCTAGTTGTTGCCTCTACCTGCAATCTGGGAGCTGGTCCTACAAAGGCAATAATTAGCACCTCACAATTTCGACGAAACTTCATAATCCAAGCCTTAAAATAAGCTAGAGGAGCTTCACAATCAACATATGCACTCGAGACACTTTATGTACACATGCATGTACTTAAAAATTAGAATTAATACTTGAATTTAGGACATAAATATGAAATGAAAAAATGTTAAATGTTTATTCTTTACTGTAAAATTCAAGTTCAATTTTTAAATTTACATGATAGATTTAGTTTATATGTCAATAGTTATATAGTTTTCAGTTCTTAGATATGTCATTATATCATGTGTTTATATTTCTAATGATATTTTATTTCTATTTATGATTGCAGTGGCTACTATGGATCATAACAATGCGGAGATGCTGAGATTTACTATCCATTTGAGAGAGATTGGTTCGGCTTGGAGGGCTGGAGATGAGCTTCGTTGCTCCTTATCAGATTCATTGTTGTCTATTGTTGATATGATCTCAAGATCGAACGATGCTTTCTATAGCATTGCATCTTACAGGGAGAGGAAAAGGAAACAATATGCTGATGGGTTGAGCTACAACGAGGTAAAAAAGCTGAAAATAACAAAAAAATCCATCTATTCAATGTTTAGACTACCTGGGACAGATGACATTCCGGAGATCAGCAAGCCACGTATTTCTATTGAGTGGTGCACTCTTCCACCCATCAGAGACAATTGGATGGATAGGTGGTACATATTTTTTTACATTCCCCCTCACAACAATAGGGAAGCACCGATGTACTTCCTCTGAAAATTGTATGCAGAGTTTGTGATGGGGAAACATGTCAACTATTTTGACATGTTGGGCTTCCAGGGAGTTGGTAGGGGGATTCCCCAACACCGACCCCATTCTAGGAATAGAGATGCCAATCCACAGATACCTATACCCCATGCCTAGCTACCGAGGGCAGACATCCCTCCTGTACATGACATGGTTTCCCAGACACAGGATGCATTTTTTACTCTAGTTGAGATGGTCTCTCGACACACGAGCACTATTGACCAGAGAGCACCCTCTTCCTCTGTTGGTGTACAACCAACAGCTTCTGGTGGTGGAGGGACATCTGTTGGTGGGGATAGACCGACATCCCATGTGCCTCAGAGCGAGCCACATGTCTGCACATCGTGTGGGGGACCCTGTTATGGTCCTGGACCAAGACATGGTACCACTACGATGACTGGTGGTCAGGTAAGGACATTGTTTTAAAACTCTGTTATTGTTCAATTTTTAATTGTTCCATACTATATCTAACATATTAAAATATTCATAATATATATGCATTATTTACTCTTGCAAGAGATTGATGCCTCTCACAGGGGTGGTACTGCACCCGGTGTGGTTGTACCCGAGGCCCAAAGAACCACAATTGAGGTAATATTTAAACACTTGTCATTTTGTTAATGCATGTGTTAATCTTGATTAATTTATTAAAATGTCTAATATTTACAATTTTTGAAGTTGCAGGAACCCCACTTAGAATGTGATGCTGGAGACATTGATATCAACGACATAGTCCAAGATGGAATTTACGACTACTTGAAGAATGTAAGTACATGGGTTATGATTGAATCTTCAAATTATTTAAATTTCTTACTGTACACTCCTTTATAGATCGCTAATGTAAGTATAATTTTTAAACTTGTAGATGTTAGAGGCATCTGAAGAGCGGTAAGAAATTGATGGAAGCGGTCACTCCCATGGTGGAGATATGTCCCAGGAAGGGGTAAGTGTATTACAACATGTTATTTTTTCAGTACATATTATTCCATCCATTCAAATCCATGTCTAACTATGGTAACACTTTATGAATGCAGACGTCATCGCAGATCCCTACACTGCCTCTTTGGTTTGAATCTACCCATAGTCCAAACATAGATAAGGGGGTTGTTTACACCAGACGAGGTCCCTCTTCCTTGAACAGAGCGGGTGTGCATGAGGATCAACCTACTCATCCCACGGTAATGTACACACTTCCAATGGCAGTTGTTGGTTAGCTATGTATTCACTTCACAAATGGTTTTTCTTATTGTTATTTTCGCATGTTTACAGCATCAGGATGTAGAGTCATCCATGTCAGACCTTAGTGGGATTGTTGATGTAACTGTCAATGCCACATCTACAATAGGGATAAGTCACAGTGAGGTACATCTACTTGAATACTTGTAATTGTACATGTCATTTGTGTTGTTTTTGGACATGCACGATGTCTAACTATTTAATCATTTGGTGAATGTAGCCACACCCTGGTCCATTAGTGCACGCAACTGAGGTTGGTGTTCAACCTACGGCTCCTCTTACTACTGAAGAGTACCAGCCTCATCCCCTAGAAATGGTTTTTTCAGTGAGATGTTCATTTTTTACATAATTGGTTAGTACTTTCTCATTCATGTACATGTTGATAATTCTTGAGATAATTGACATATTTTTTTTTATTCACAGAGAAGCATGGAAATGAGGCTCGCTGCAAGGTGGAGTACAGTAGAGGCACCTACAACCTCAACACCACAGGAACCTATACCCCCAACGGATGCAGTGAGTCTTTGTTTTATTTACAATTGAGTCATATTTTAAATTTTCAAACTTTGTTATTGATGGACAGTACTAGTTCAGTTACTTGATCAAGAAATGTTGTCATTGATTTGTAGTAACCAGAGATGCACAGTGGTCGTAAATAGAGCTGAAGAGAATCAGGGTCTGGGAAAAACAAGAGAAAGTTAGAATTTTGATGTGTTAGTGTAGGAAAAATATGTATTTTTATGTACAATCCGGAGTTAGAGTATAGGGGTGCAGTCCAGGACAGATGTACTTTTGTTTGCACATGTACATCAAATATGTTTTTGATACATGTACATTGATAGGCCATAGATAGGCCTTATATTTTTGTATTATAACTTTCATGGTATAAAAAATATTTCATATCAAGGCTCTTGAGATATTCATGGTTCAGTCTTTTAAGTGTGATTATACATGTGTGGCGAAGAATGTTTCTATGTGTAATGTTCCAAACTTTTTATAGATTTTATGATTGTATGGAGATATCAGTTATAAATTTGAGAACAATGCAGAATTACAAGAAATTACGTAATGAAAAAAATGTACATTTTAATTGTTTTTTACCATGATCCAATTGCATATACAATGTTATATTAACAATTTCAAATTGCATTAAAAAATATGGAACATAGGTCTAATGCACATTTAAGCACCCAACACAGCTAAGCAACTGATCCAACTTGGTGGAATACAAAATCACCTCACCCACATAACAACCTAACAAATGTTTAAAGGATGCATGAAGTTGACACACTTAAATGATGCACCAGTGTGGTCTACATAAATAAAATTATTTTTTGGCATGATGTCTTTCATCTAACGAATACATGGGATACACATCAAACCTAAAAGTATCCAAGTATTATAAGGTTGATTCAAAATAATGGTTATGACTATATCTTGCACATTATGTATGTCCTACACATTATTTTATCATTTTGTTAATGTACATGGAATTTGATGAATGGGCTCAAGTAACAACTTTGAAAGAGATGAAATTTATGTGTGATTAATGTACATGGCATTTTCGAAGCATTCGTAGCGTGAAGATATATATATTTTGTAATAATGGCGTAATAGAATGGCCACTTGTTTCTAAAAATAAACATGTTCCATTACATGGTTACTAATTTAATGGCATTGTCTCCTCCTACATTTCATTGTACAAATGCTCACATCTCTTGTATGAGGGGAAGATCTACAATCGCCTTCAAGCTGACCTTTATGTGCAAAAAATTCACATTCACTTACTGAGCAAAACCCTAGTTTCCAAAATTGAAAAAAAAAAATGATCCCTTGTCCATGGACCCAAAGTAGAGGGCCACTCTAGCACTATCACGATGTACTGAATCCAACGGAGCTGACGGTTCATCGATCCGAGCAACGGTCATCAATCTATCGAATGTTGAATCCCACCTCCCACGGGATTTTAGGGACACTCATTGAATCCCTAACCAGGGAATAGAGTGGAAACCGTGCATTAAAAAGGGCTTTCAGTGGGTCGTGCAAGCGTGTTTAGGCAGGTTCCATGTGGGAATTCTAGCCACATGTCCATGATCAAGGAATTTGCAAAGCCAACCCATATGTGCAGAAATTGGACATTCACTTACTGAGCAAAATCCTAGTTTCCAAAATTGACCAAATTAATGGTCTCTTCTCCATGGAACCAGATTAGAGGGCCACCCTAGCACTATATTGATGTTTTGAATCCGATGGAGTTGACGGTTCGTCGATTCGAGCAATGGTCATGATTTTGTGGCACGTTGAATCCCACCTCCTATAGGCTTTCAGGGACACCTATTGAATCCCTACCCGGGGCATAGAATGGAAACCGTTCATGAAAAAACTATTATATTTAAAGGTTTCAATGATCTCAGTACATGTACACTAAAGTCAACTTCGTGAACCAACATGATTTGAAGCATAAGTCCACCGGATCTGAAAAAGTTGAATTGGACATTAGATTGATTCTGAATTGAGTTGTGATAGTAAGATAAGATTAGGGTTAGGATTAGAGTATGACCTACAGAGGTACATGTATGTATTCTAATTTTATGTATATCATGTGAATGAGATCTTGAAATGTTCATATGATTGATATATATGGTTTATTTATCATACGTAAAATTTGGCATGTTCATTAACTTGACATACAAGAGAATTTTTGGCATATTTATAAACAACATTATGGAAAATTTCGCATATGAAGAACAAAAAATTGACATATTCATAAGAAACATACATGGGAAAATTAAAATTATGATACATACCTCATCATGTTATATCCCACCTAATATCATACAACCAAGGCCTTCATATCATCTCTTATAATGATGGTCTCCATTAGTCTCTCGTGCTATGTATCTGGTAAGAAGTAGCATACAAGAACACAAAATTGACATATTCATAAGAAACATACATGGGAAAATTAAAATTATGATACATACCTCATCATGCTAGATCCCACCTATTATCATACAACCAAGAACTCTGGATCATCTCTTATAATGATGGTCTCCATTAGTCTCTCGTGCTATGTATCTGGTAAGAAGCAGTGTACAAGAACACAAAATTGACATATTCATAAGAAACATACATGGGAAAATTACAATTATGATACATACCTCATCATGCTAGATCACACCTATTATCATACAACCAAGCCCTCCAGATCATCTCTTATAATGATGGTCTCCATTAGTCTCTCGTGCTCTGTATCCGGTAAGAAGTAGCGTACCTTCGATGAATTTTGACTAGGCATTGTTCGTACCTGGAGATTTGTACCAATGATTATGTTGGTAAAGTGATACACACTTGCACCTGGTTTGTAATCCCTATAAACATATCCACCCTTCTTTCTTGCATTGTTGTCATGTGTAAGATATTCACCTTTAACAACCATAGACCCAATGGGGAAGTGGTTGTTTTCATCATCACTCATGGACATAATGAGGGTTTGCTTTCCCTCTATACAACGTGCCAACCAATAATCACCACCCCATTCACTATCTTTTGAGGCAACCACTACGTATATGTGTCCTGCATAGTATGATTGTAGGTAAATGATCAAATATTTTTCGTGTGATACAAGGCCATTATTGTGAGTTTCAATACTACGTAAATTTTACAAAAAAATGTTAAGGAAATGCATCATAGCAGGTTGTACAAGGTCTGATACATGATCAAAATCTATAGAAATAGACGATTGGTCTTCTTCCAATGGAGTTAACTCAAAAATTGCATGCTGATCAAGTGGAAGTGATATGTGATCCCATCCATCAACCCAATCCAATGATTCACACACATCCCAGTCACCATCACAATAAGGCGGGAAAAAACAAGCAAGTTTTCTGATCCAAATTTCAAATACTGGGTTATCAGAGCTTCGAACCAAATGAAAGCCATGAGTCCCAGCAACAGTCTTGCATTCCCATGCATGTGAATGATCTATGTCTACCACCTCCCAAAAAAATCTCTCCACATGTCTCTTTCTTGTGGATTCTACTCGCATAGCTGATTCCTCTCCCATTACTGGTGTGCACCACCTGACTATAGATTGAGCATTTCAAATAGTAGATATTGTAGATAATTTCAATTCCTCTCTTTGTAGGGATATTTTGACACATGCTCTAGCTCCATCATGCTCTCCTTTACCATGCCCAGTCTCAAAATAGATCCACATATGTGGAACTTTGTAGTTTTTATGCAATGAACACAACCATTGAAATATGTGTGCATTTTTTAATTGACTAGCACATCCATTAGACCAAATCTAGTGTCGATCCATCTGTATGTTCCTGCCCTTCAAATGATCATAGAACATGATGAAGCAATGACGTACATAGTGGAATTCATGGCACCTATCATCACTTATGTAGAAGTGATATTCCTTTAGGATTTCTCTTTGCTCTTCACTACTATTTGGGCCATGCCTATATGTGATATGCACCATCAAGGAAACCTGATCAGAGTGATAATACTGACTTTGGATCTCATTTTGAGGTTGTAGAGTGTAGTTCTCAGAAAAATCAACAACTGAAAGTATAGTACCACGAGGAAATGTATCTCTGCATATTCTAAACTTCTCATCCTGCCATCATGCCAAGTGGACATGCTGAACATATTGACGTGTATTTTCAATAAATTCCTTGACGCAAACACTAACTTGTACCTATTGACACAAAATGATCTCAATATCAAGTTTTTTTGTAAGGAATGAAATGCAGCTGTTCAAACATAAATTTATAGATAAATGCATGTACCTGAGATGTCACCAATTGTATTTTTTGCTTTCTTTCCCTGGGACTATTTCATAGCTGATATATTTGAAACTTTTCATGTCTATAACCATATTCCCAAATTCATTGTCTCCAGTCTCGTGCATACATTGGATCAATAATTCCATTCTAGCATAGTTGGAGCAAGGTCCATCCAAACAGGATTTTGCATAGTAATTTTTCCCCTCAGGCCTATTGCACATGATACTATGAATGAATTCTCTTGATGAGGTCGGTGGTATTGTCAAGGAGCAATCCTGCACATGGTTAGTATGCAACACACGACGAATGTACAAAAATGTTTCATAGTAATATTCATATTTTACATGGTATCTACAACAACAAGTGTTACAAAGAGTATTTATTCTAACATACCGGGGCTTACATTTCTCAAAAGATCTTTTCCCCAAATTTCAATTGTCTATGTTCATTCCTAAATTTTTTGTATAGTTCTATCTATGTTATATCAAGAAGATGTTTAATATGTGGTTCACGGTCCTTTGAACCCCTTCTCAGTTTTAGTACATCCTTCCGGTTTGAAGAAGGCCTTGTGTGATCATGCCAGAAACTCTGCACTAGTCCCTTTACTGCATCAACTAGCTTCATGTCACGATGTGGCAACCGACCAATAAAGGCCCAAAAATCTGTCTGGGTGGTTGTGTCAAGATGTTCTCTTCTAGTAGAATACCTACCGAGGGTTTTTACATTCAAATTAACTAGTTTAGATGTAGGCTTGAGAGAACGAAGGACCCTGGTGTTCTTATTTACAATTGCTTGTGACAACACACGACGAGCCGCATTGCGGTCCTTTGACCGTGTGTTCTTACCAATTTTACTAAAGGCATCTACTAAGCTTTTAACTATATGAGAACTTGGTCCAGAAGGCTTTATCATCTTCATCCCTAATGATTTCCTAACAATATTCATGCCCCTAGATTTTAACAATGATAAAAATAATCTACATTTATCTCCATCACATTTAGAAACAAAATATTTATTTAGTATCTGTTGAGTTTGATAAGAAATACTACGTTTAGATAGCGTACCTTCAATGGAATTGAGGAATCCTTCATCAACTTGTATACACTTCAGAGTTCTTTGACGTGTGCTTTCTAATGGAGGTAAGGGGGTTGGATTTCTATCATCTAGTGCATCAACAATACGCTCTAGCGTTTCAGTAGCAACTTGTTGTCCTTCATTCTCTTCCTAGTAGTTGGATGGTGGAAGTCTAACATCCTCTTCGATGGTCCGAATAATATTTTATTCTTCAACAGTAGGCTTCATGTCCAACGCCTCTTCAACAGTAGGCTCCATGTACAACGCCTCTTCATGAGATTCGTCTTGAGATGGTAACTTATCACTTTGACTTGATGTGGGATTTGAAACATCCCCTAATGAGCACCTACGTTTTGCTTCTTGAATACTTCCATGGGGTGCTTGTTCAAAAACTATTGTGGAAATTGAAGGTCCCTCTAGTGAATGCTTCCTTTTTTCTTGTGCTAGATTAATAGGATGAACCGCCGTATCCTCTATAATTGGATTTGGATTAGTTTCCAAAGAAAGCCTCCGATTCGTCATGTCTATTCTTTTCTTTTCTTTCTATTCTTCGATGACTTCTTGAGGTCTCTTCTTCCTTGTTGATTTTCTTCCTCGGTTACGTACATTCCCCATCACCACAATGATCAATGTCAATATAGTTTGTTTTTGTTGCACCTGCATAACAAAAAGAATGATGGAGAATGTGTAAATTGTGAGTATTTTCACAGGCGGGCTCGTGCTCCTGAAAAAAATGTGTGGTAATGGGATAAATTCATAAAAACAGAGTGAAGTTGCTCTCGGACAAAAACAATTCACTGTTTTTACAGTCCCAAAATGCGCACGCGTTATATAGAGTCAAAACGCGTACGCGATTTGTTTAAGTATAACGTGCACGCTATATGGTTAAGCACAATTAATAGAGTGGGTGCACGGCTAGGGCAACGAATAAGATCATAACTTCCCAAATGTTTTCTATGGCTAGCAACAAAACAAATGTTTTTAGTGTTCCCTTCTTTTCATGCATATAAATTTTCTCTCTATAGCCTCAATAATCCCTACATATCCCTATCTCTTTGTAAATATACCTCCCTCATTCTCTCTGGATCCCTCCCTATATGTTCCTTTTTCTCCCTTACTCCATCCCTCCATACTGACGGTGATGAAGACGATGATGATTATCATGATGGTGACGATGATGATGATGATAATGATGACGATGATGGTGATGATGATGTTCATGATGTTGATGGTGATGATGATGATCATGTTGATGATGATGATGTTGAAGGTGATGCTGATGATGATGAGGAAGGTGATGTTGATGTTCATGATGTTGATGGTGATGATGATGTTCTTGTTGACGATGATGATAGTGATGATGATCTTGATGATGTTGATGTTGATGATGATGATGGTGATGAAGATGACGATGATGATGAAGATGGAGATGATGATGAACATGATGATCATGCATGTTTTGATGATGATGATCGATAATCAATGATCATGGTGATGATCAGGATGAGGCTGTTGATGATGGTGATGATGATGATGATGATGATGAAGATGTTTATGATGATGATGAGGAGGAGGATGAGGATGAGGATGATGATGAGGAGGATGAGGATGGTGATGATGGTGATGATGATGATGATGATGATGATGAAGATGTTTATGATGATGATGAGGAGGAGGATGAGGAGGATGAGGATGGGGACAATGGTGATGATGATCGCGATGATGATGATGATGATGACGACAACGGTGATGATGATGATGATGATGATGACGACACTGGTGATGATGATGTTCATGATGTTGATGGTGATGATGATGATGATGTTGATGATGATGTTGATGTTGATGATGTTGATGTTGATGATGATGATGATGATGATGATGATGATGATGACGATGGTGATTGATGATTATGGCGATGTTGATGATGATGATAGATGATCAATGATCATGGTGATGATGAGGATGAGGATGGTGATGATGATCGATAACCAATGATCATGGTGATGATGGTGATGATGATGATGAAGATGATGGTGAGGATGTTGATGGTGATGATGATAATGAAGGTGATGATGATGATGAGGAAGATGATGATGATGAAAATGATGATGGTGATGGTGATGATGGTGATGATGATGATGATGAAGATGTTTATGATGAGGATGAGGATGAGGATGAGGATGGTGATGATGGTGGTGATGATGATGATGATGAAGAAGATGTTTATGATGATGATGAGGAGGAGGATGAAGATGGTGACGATGGTGATGATGATGGCGATGATGATGATGATGATGATGATGATGATGATGATGACGATGATGAGGATGATGTTGATGATGATGACGACGACGACGACAGGGATGATGATGTTCATGATGTTGATGGTGATGATGATGATGAAGATGAGGAGGAGGAGGAGGAGGATGATAAGGATGAGGATGATGACGATGATGTTGATGATGATGATGATGACGACACTAGTGATGATGATGTTCATGATGTTGATGGTGATGATGATGATCATGTTGATGATGATGATGAAGGTAATGATGATGATGACAATGATGATCATGACGAGGATGATGAGGATGATGATGATGATGATGATGACGCTGGTGATGATGATGTTGATGGTGATGTTGATGATGTTGATAATGATGTTGATGTTAATGATGACGATGATGATGATAATGATGATCATGGAGATGTTGATGATGATGATCGATGATCAATGATCATGGTGATGATGAGGATGAGGATGGTGATGATGATCGATGAGCGATGATCATGGTGATGATGACTGATGACCGATGATCATGGTGATGATGAGGATGAGGATGGTGATGATGATCGATGATCAATGATCATGGTGATGATGAGGATGAGGATGGTGATGGTGATGATGATGAAGGTGATGATGATGATGAGGATGATGATGATGATGTTGATGTTGATGTTGATGATGATGACGATGATGGTGATGATGATGTTCATGATGTTGATGGTGATGATGATGATCATGTTGATGATGAGGAGGAGGAGGAGGAGGAGGATGAATATAATGAAGATGATGATGATGACGACGATGGTGATGATGATGTTGATCATGATGACGACAATGGTGACGATGATGTTCATGATGATGATGATGATAATGAGGAAGGCGATGTTGATGATGAGGATGAGGATGGTGATGATGATCGATGATCAATGATCATGGTGATGATGAGGATGAGGATGGTGATGATGATCGATGACCGATGATCATGGTGATGATGAGGATGAGGATGGTGATGATGATAGATGATCAATGATCATGGTGATGATGAGGATGAGGATGGTGATGATGATGATGATGAAGGTGATGATGATGATGAGGATGAGGATCATGATGATGATGATGATGTTGATGTTGATGATGATGACAATGGTGGTGATGATGATTTTCATGATGTTGATGGTGATGATGATGATCATGTTGATGATGATGAGGAGGAGGAGGAGGAGGATGAATATGATGAAGATGATGATGATGATGACGATGCTGATGATGATGTTGATCATGATGACGACGATGGTGACAATGATGTTCATGATGATGATGATGATGATGATGAGGAAGCCGATGTTGATGATGAGGATGAGGATGGTGATGATGATCGATGACCGATGATCATGGTGATGGTGAGGATGAGGATGGTGATGATGACCGATGACCAATGATCATGGTGATGATGAGGATGAGGATGGTGATGATGATGATGATGATGAAGGTTATGATGATTATGAGGATAATGATGATGACGATGATGATGTTGATGTTGATGATGATGACAGCGATGGTGATGATGATGTTCATGATGTTGATGGCGATGGTGATGATGATGATGAGGAGGAGGAGGAGGAGGAGGAGGAGGAGGATGAAGATGATGATGATGATGATGATGGTGATGATAATGTTGATCATGATGACGATGATGGTAACGATGATGTTCATGATGATGATGATGATGATGATGAGGAAGGTGATGCTGATGATGAGGATGAGGATGGTGATGATGATCACTGATGATGATGATGAGGATGAGGATGATGATGAGGATGAGGATGAGGATGATGATGAGGATGAGGAGGGTGATGATGGTGATGATGATGATGAAGATGTTTATGATGATGATGGGGAGGAGGATGAGGATGGTGACGATGGTGATGATGATGGCGATGATGATGATGATGATGAGGATGATGTTGATGATGATGATGATGGTGATGAGGATGATGTTGATGATGATCATGACGACGATGATGGTGATGATGATGTTAATGATGTTGATGGTGATGATGATGATAAATATGATGATGATGATGATGATGATGAGGATGAGGATGAGGATGATGATGATGATGTTGATGATGATGATGATGACGATGCTGGTGATGATGATGTTCATGATGTTGATGGTGATGATGATGATCGTGTTCATGATGATGATGATGAGGGTAATGATGATGATGACGATGCTGATCATGATGAGGATGATGAGGATGATGATGATGATGATGATGATGACGACGACGTTGGTGATGATGATGTTGATGGTGATGTCGATGATCATGTTGATGATGTTGATAATGATGTTGATGTTAATGATGACGACGACGATGATGATGATGATCATGGCGATGTTGATGATCATGATCGATGATCAATGATCATGGTGATGATGAGGATGAGGATGGTGACGATGATCAATGACCAATGATCATGGTGATGATGATCGATGACCGATGATCATGGTGATGATGAGGATGAGGATGGTGATGATGATCGATGATCAATGATCATGGTGATGATGAAGATGAGGATGATGATGATGATGATGATGATGATGATGATGATGATGAAAACGATGGTGATGATGATGTTCATGATGTTGATGGTGATGATGATGATCATGTTGATGATGATTATGAGGAGGAGGAGGAGGAGGAGGATGACGATGATGATGAAGATGATGATGATGATGATGATGGTGGTGATGATGATGTTGATCATGATGACGACGATGGTGACGATGATGTTCATGATGATGATGATGATGATGAGGAAGGTGATGATGATGATGAAGATGAGGATGGTGATGATTATCGATGATCAATGATCATAGTGATGATGAGGATGAGGATGGTGATGATGATCGATGATCAATGATCATGGTGATGATGAGGATGAGGATAGTAATGATGATCGATGACCAATGATCATGGTGATGATGAGGATGAGGATAGTGATGATGATGATGATGAAGGTGATGATTATGATGAGGATGATGATGATGACGATGATGATGATGATGTTCATGATGTTGATGTAGATGATGATGATGATGAGGTGGAGGAAGAGGAGGAGGAGGAGGAGAAGGCCGAAGATGATGATGATGATGACGATGGTGATGATGATGTTGATCATGATGACGACGATGGTGACGATGATGTTCATGATGATGATGATGAGGAGGAGGAAGGTGATGTTGATGATGAGGATGAGGATGGTAATGATGATCGATGATCAATGATCATGGTGATGATGAGGATGAGGATGGTGATGATGATTGATGACCAATGATCATGGTGATGATGAGGATGAGGATGGTGATCATGATGATGATGAAGGTGATAATGATGATGTGATGATGATGATGAGGATGATGATGATGATGATGATGATGATGATGATGTTGATGTTGATGATGATGACGACGATGGTGATGATGATGTTCATGATGTGGATGGTGATGATGATGATCATGTTGATGATGATGATGAGAAGGAGGAGGAGGAGGAGGAGGATGACGAAGATGATGATGATGATGATGATGGTGATAATGATGTTGATCATGATGACGATGATGGTGATGATGATGTTCAGGATGATGATGAGGAGGAGGAGGAAGGTGATGCTGATTATGAGGATGAGGATGGTGATCATGATTGATGATCAATGATCATGGTGATGATGAGGATGAGGATGGTGATGATGATCGATGAGCAATGATCATGGTGATGATGAGGATGAGCGATGAGCAATGATCATGGTGATGATGAGGATGAGCGATGACCAATGATCATGGTGATGATGAGGATGAGGATGGTGATGATGATGATGATGAAGGTGATGATGATAATGATGATGAAAATGGTGTTGATGATAATGATGAAAATGATGTTAACTACAACGCGCATGCGTTTGGATTTTATAAATCGTGTGCACGTTTGGATTTACTAGATCGTGCTTGTGTTTGGATTTACGAAATAGCGCTTGTGTATTGGTTAAATTCAAAAAAAAATCCCCACCAAATGACAAGGCCGAGCCTCCACCCATGCTTTCATGGAATTCCTATGCCTATGTGTCTGCTTTGTACTTTGCTTCAGATTCAACATGCCTATGCCTTGGAGGATGATAAACCATGGCTAATTCAGCATTATATCCAAATTTCCAATACGCTCGTGTTTAGTGATTTGTCTAATTATGTTGCACACTTCCTTTTTTTATGAGATTCTAGAAACATATATGGTTTTTTTTGCAAATTCTAAACATGTAAATTTTAACAAGAATACATAATTTTTTCTATTTTTTTCTTATTTATCTTCTGTCAGCACTCCTCAACTCAAGAAACACATTGTTAGTGTTTTGTCCATATCTCTTTCATTTCTCAACCATTTAAAAAAAAAATCGTATGGTGCACTAAAGAACACCAACCTCTACATGCTATAAAAAACCAACTTCCAAATAATTGCATTAAGACATTCAAACGCTGCACCCACAATTGACGTACCATTTTCGAGGTTTGATCTCTTAGATAATTAAAAACAAATTTAAGAATATTATTTTTATTATTTGAAAAATAGTCGTGCACTAGTCCTATATTATCTCTATATGTATACCTGTTTTCGTAAGTTTATTCCATCATTTAAACACTCAGACGCTGCACCAACAAAAACATATACCTTATATTTTGTCCCAAAAATAAAAAGTGCCCGTTAAAAAATATCTAACTTTATATAGTTAACAACATTTTCAATAGGAAAAATTTAATATTTTGAAAGGTCATTCAATTTCCTACATTTCTTGTTTTTAATTGATCGCAAGATTCATTGTGTAAGTGTCTCAAAATATCCATGCAAATTGATGGATGTCTGTTTTTTCAGTTTTGTATT
>LPNX010719899.1:324810-359489 GCA_001517045.1 Pseudotsuga menziesii | reverse complement strand
TATATATACATGATATGTATAAAGAGTAAGCATAGTAATAATACTAATAGCTATAGGAAATAAAGAAAGGTCCATATGTTATTATTATTACTAATTATAATTAAATATTAAAATATCTACAAGAGTCCAAACACGAACTAGTCAAAATTTCCTAAGTTAAATATTAAAAGTACCTAAATTAAATAAAAAGGATTAAATCAAGAAATCAAATGATTTTTTATTTAACTGGCCCTTTGACCGAAAAGTGTGCCTATAAAAACCCAAGCCAAAGAGAGGCTTGGGGATCTTTTGTTATTCCATATCTACCTGATTATTCTCAAGAGAGTTCTTGGAGAACATTTTCCTAAGAGGAAAAAAAAATTGATTCAGAACCTGATATCCCAGATAGGGGAGCCTTACCTTAGGATCTCTAAGTGACTTGCATGTTGGAACCAACTTGGGGGGATCCGGGTTGAAACCAGGAACAGTTTTAGGTCATGGTTGGGTGGAATGTGGTAGTTCCCAAGTTATTCAGTTGTCTACACAGAGGTCATATCTGTCTATGAATTTGTTAATGTTGGGTATTTGAGTGTGCAGGTTTTCAGCCATTGAAATAGCTTCATCTTGCAGGTATGAGGTTCTTGATTTTTCCCTTTTAAACTACACAAGTTTTACTATTTTGAGTAGATTGAATTCTGAATGATTATTTAGTATTTGTCTACTATAAGCTAGGTTATCTTTTATGCATATCTACTTTCTTCAATTGCAGGCTCAAATCATTGTTTATTAACATGTATATTTCTTTTATCAAAGGTTAGGTCATTTGTTTGTCTATTTTACTAGGCTATTCTAATATATTTTATGCATGATGAAATGAGCACCATTAGTTCTATCTACAGGAGGGTTTTGTTTTCTAGTTCAATTCTGCAATTTATTTCCTGTCTATTAATTAAGGGTTTTATTTTCTAGTTTATTTTTGCAATTTATTTCTTGTCTATAAATTCAAGTTCCAAAAACCTAGAACTAATTAAAATAAGAGCCTATAGCTTATCTCTATTGGAAAATTTCATATTTCCACCAGGGTTATATTAAATATAAATAAACCAAACTATTATCTATAGTATTAGCCTAATATTTATGCAGAAGATTATAACATAAATATAAATGGCTAACAATTTAAATAAAATATTATAAAACAAAACTATAAACAAATCATTTCTATTTTTATAAACAACAAATTCCGAATGCTAAGCTAAGCCATTGAGACCTCTAAGTTCTGTAGGAATGAGTGCTTCATGTTCCATAACCACATTATATACTTTATAACCTAACACAAGATACATTATCAAAATCATATCACTCAAGAGATTTAAACATAATAAATAAACCCTAACCTAATGCAAAAATACCTTAACACATATCACATCAATCAAGAGGTTACATGATCCAATCCTGTTGGAATTCATGCCAAACAAAAACCACACACACACACACCATTTACAACCAACGTAGCCCAGGATCAAATCCAGCGAAGATCACGGCTTAAAAACCCAGAATAGATTAAAGACATGACATGCATCAAATCATGTAGGATTCACTAGCAGCGTTTTCAACGTTGTAACAATTTATAATTATTCCACGTTGTCTACGCTATAACATTTGAATACAAGAAGAGTTAACCACAGATCGAAACTATTGCCCTGACAACGTTTCTATACACTAAATTCCAACAAAATATACACGTTGTAATCATTTTAATATTTATCCACACAGTTATAACAACCCCAATTTATACGTTTTATTCATTTCGTGGCTCACGGTCGATATACAAAGCATTAATCCATTAACATAAACCATAAACCCATTGTCTACGCTAGAATAGCAATAACATCCATTTCACAAGGATAACCCACAGTTCATGACTCTAAAATCCAAATTAACTCTATTAACTAACCAAAAAAGGAATTTAATTATAGACGTCAAATTTACATAGGGTCCAAACCTTGCTAAGCAAGAATTGTATCCATGATTTATACACAGCAGAGAATGCATACAATTAACCACTATATATATATTACACAGTCTCTTTTCCAAGCCAATGCACCATTGCAAGCAATGGTGTTGTCACCATTTTCAAAACCCAACATTATAAACAAAACATAGACTCTGTAATAATCATCATGGCCACAATGTTAACGTTGTCAACCCAAAAATTATTACAGATTGGAGTCATGGATCGAAGGCGCCAAACCCAAACCCAACAAATTAAACCCCAAATTGCTTACGCATCTCGGATGCCTTTCATTTTAAAAAATACCTATACACTGTCGAAACCCCTACCCACACAATTAATTCATTCATCAAACGATGAGCTTAAAGCTCTGTCAAAACACCCATACATAGAGGAACACATTTAGGCTTATTTTCACAGGGCTTACCTACAAAGGGTAATGCATCGGTAACCATAGAAGATCCATAACCTGTGCAAGGGAATCCTTCTACCTGCAAACAAAGGACAACGAAGATGTGAGAAGTATGCCAATCCTTCAAGCTGAAACAACAATAAAAAAAAGTTGCAAACCAGGTGAAGGAATACCTTCCGAAACGTAGATGCAAGCCAGACCTCATGCCATGATATAGACTAGAGATCCGAATAGAGCTTACCTAACGAACTGCCAAATGACCCATTCTCCCACGATAGTCCAAGCTTAGGGCTTGAGACCACGTGGGATTCACCTGGTTGAGCAATATCTTATCACGTTCTTCCATAAAGGGGGGTTTTTAATTGTGAAAAATAAGGTCCATATATTGTAGGTATTGCAGAGAAGGGAATAGGGTATGGGGGGGTTATAGGTATACGGGGGTATAAAAAGTGGTTTCTAGTAAATATAAGAAATACATTGTTAAAATAGGGGTTTTTTAATTGGAAATAGGTATTGGGAGGGGGTCTCAATAAAATGACTTTTTAAGTAATTATCAATATCTAGTGGAATTAGGGGTATTCTTTAATATCCCATGAGCGAAGGCGCTATGACATGGTTTCACTAAGTGAAGACCCCATTCTTGGGACCCCCAAATCCCGAGGAGCATTTACTCCACCAAGCTATCCCCCACTACATTGATTTTTATCCCCATGTCTATAGTCCATAAACCCAAAAACACGAATTGGTAATTGTAAATCCTTGCACATTAAAACCCCACCATATGCATCGTGACTTAGGGTAAAGACAATATTCATGGAATATGCAATATGCCATGAATGGCTTAAAATACAATTAACATATGGTACAAAAACCTTAATCAACATATGGCTAAGATCTAACATCCTAATCCTTTCACATAACAATTAAACCATATAAATGTTAATCCTAGGTTTGAAGCTTAGTTAAGGTCTTAGAACCATAAGTGATAATGGTAACTAGTTTAGACATAGGTATAAATAAACCCATCCAGGAGTAAAACAATCATGCGAACAATAGCAATAAGAATCGCTAAGTTAGAACTATGGTATGTTTCTTGTCCAAATCTATGAAGTAGTTGAGCATAGGAAGTATGTCTTTATTTAACTGAAATAGCCAATTTTTCATCACCTAATGCACCTGTACAAAACAAAGAAAGAGATGCATTAGTTCAATATGAACTAAGTAAACCCTGTAACATCAAGTAAAACTAGTTACCTCTCCAAGTGATCCTATAAGGGATACAAGTCTCGCCACTCCACCCCTTAACAATACAAGTTAAGTCAGGATTTTCCATAAACTAGTAACCAAAACTTATAATCAGTAAGTAAGCAATAAATTGTACACACATAGACATCAATACATGATAATAAGCAATCAATGTAAAGCGTAACTATCTATTCCAGATTCAAGTAACATAAAAGTAGTATGGCATTACAGAAATAACCACCTCAGGGAAAACATCTAGAAGAGGGTAAGAACAACTTATGACAATTCAGTTCCATGAACAAAGTTAGTCACATTCCACATAAGATAAGTTAATGTTCGGTTCAGGCAATAAATAACTAGCCCAATAATTTCTTTTTTCAAATTTTGGGGACATTACAAGTGGTATCAGAGCCGAGTTTCAACACTAAGAGACCAAATGGGCGTACCAGACATTCATTGCAGAAAATAAAGTATGTTTTTAAAATTTTGTTAACTAACATAAAGTTTTCCTATTATTGAAAATTTTCAATTGGATGATTTAAAAAGAACATTTGATATCATGAAAACTGAAGAAGACAACAACTGGCAAGGAAAGTTGAATACCCCCACCTAGGAAGCAGAACTGGTGGTGGAACTAAATTCTAATATACTGAAAAACCATACAAAGTATCCAGGTATACTTGTAGAGTTTCAAAGATGATAATTTGAATGAAAGAAAGAATCAATAATTTGAATGAAAGAAAGAAGCAACAAGCAATTAATGAAACATTGTTGCGAAACATGATGAGAAGAAGCCCGCAGGGAAAACCCACTCATTCCACAAACAAGTTCAAGAAAGAATTTTATCATAAACGGACCAGCAGCCTGAAAGAGGAAGGAAAAGAAGAAAATA
The DNA here is from genome assembly GCA_001517045.1 of Pseudotsuga menziesii. Taxonomy (NCBI): domain Eukaryota; kingdom Viridiplantae; phylum Streptophyta; class Pinopsida; order Pinales; family Pinaceae; genus Pseudotsuga; species Pseudotsuga menziesii. The sequence continues at coordinate 354,950 of LPNX010719899.1, read as the reverse complement.
CCCTTGAACCTCCGAAAGGAGATTATCACAGTCATTCTTGTGATAACTCTCTTTCTCCATGCAGAAAGAAATAAAGAAAAGATGACAATCTCCATGGGGAGTCCAGAAAAATAAGAGACCAAACCTATGAAGGAGAAATGAACAAAGGGGAGAAAGTTGAAGAATGGATTCTAGGTATGAGAAAATATTTCCGAGTTCATAACTACTCTAGAGAAACGAAATCTCGTCTAGCCATCTATAATATAAATGGAAAAGGAGATAGATAGTGGAGAGACTCAGATCATACCAAGAAAGATGAGGTAAGAGAAATACGATGGAGTAATTTTTGCAAGATTTTTCAGGGAAAATACTTGTCGAAAAGGTTCTTCGATAGAAAGGTGAAAGAGTTTCACGAGTTAAGGAAGGGTTCCATGACTATGAATGCATTTATTAAATTGTTTTTGGATCTATTGCATTATGTTCCATACATCAAGGACGAGAAAGTAAAAATATAACATTTTTTAGGATGTATTCCTCCCAACTTTCAGGAAATGATTGAATTTGGCATGCCTAAAACATTGGACACCACCTTACACAAAGCTAGTATTTTCTATGAGCATGGACAACTGAGGCAAGAGAACATCAATAGAAGCATATACAGGTCTAGGACCTTCTTAGACAACTGCAAACTAGGTTTCATCCCACCACCTTACCAAAAATAGAACAACAGTTTTTTAGCCAACAAGAACTTCAACAAAATAGGTACAAAGACATATGTACCAGCTCCAAATGCTAACGAGCCAACGGCAAATGGGGGAGCCAATGTTTCCCTACTGCAAATCAAATTCTGGAGTTTCCAAGGGCCCCATTATGCCTGAGACTGTAAGAAAAATACCAATGTAGTCTTGCACAACTTACAAGAAGAACCAATAGTAGAGGATATAGCTGGAACACCACGGATTTATGTAGCCTTGGATGGCTGACATACAAACCATTAGGCTACCATGGTTGAGATAGAAGGTAATATATTAAACACTTCTATTTGAATATTGATGGACTCTGGTGCTTGCCGGAGCTATGTATCGCCTAAAATTGTTGATGTATGTAAACTAGGAAAATTTAAACATGATAAACCTTGGCTGGTGCAATTAGCCATAGGTACAAAACAAAAAGTTTATGAAATAGTTAAATATTGTGAGGTAAACCTAAATGGGTTTCCTACTAGATTAAACTTTGAACATCCTACCCTTAGGATCGTATGATATACTTATCGGCATGGATTGGTTGGAACAACACCATGTCATGCTCGTTTCTTACACAAGTCAATCTTATGTACATATAGCCAAGAGAATCAAGTAAAGATTCAAGGCATACCTAAGAAAGTTTCCATAAGGTAGATATTCACTTTACAAGAAAATAAGTGCATTAGGAAAGGTCACAAACTATTTGCAGTAAACATCCAGGACATAGAAGCCAAAAGAGAATAGAACATCGAGGACTTTCTAGTTCTTGTAGAATTCAAGGATGTATTTACTGAGTAAATCCTAGGATTACCACCGAAACGAGACTTAGATTTTTCCATAGAACTGACACCATGATCAGTTCCGGCTTCATAATCCCCTTACCGCATGAGTGCATGAGAATTGGTGGAACTCCAACTGTAGTTACAGTAGTTGATTGAGAAAGGATATATCCGACCAAGTGTGTCCGCTTGGGGAGCACAAATACTTTTCGTAAAGAATAAATATCGTACGATGTGGATGTGCATCGATTACCGTCAGCTTAAAAAATGACTATCAAGAACCGATACCCACTCCCTAGGATCGATGACTTGTTCGATCAAGTAGGAGGAGCCAAGATATTTTTGAAGATCGTCCTACGATACGGGTACCATCAAGTATGGATTCACGATGAGGATATTCACAAAACCGCCTTTCGTACAAGGTAAAACCACTACGAGTTTGTAGTGATGACATTCGGGTTGACCAATGCACCCGCGAACTTTATGTGTATGATGAGCAATATATTCAGTAGATACCTAGATAAAAAAAAATTGGTCTTTATAGACGACATCCTAGTTTACTCTAAGAGTGAAGAGGAACACGAGGAACATATTTGCATAGTGATACAGGTGTTACGGGAACACCAAATCTACACAAAATTTAGTAAATGTGATTTTTACAAACCACAGATACAGTACTGGGTCACATCTTCTCTGAGAAGGGGATAGCTGTGGACCTGAAAAAGATTAAATCCATAGAGGATTGGCCTACCCCTACTAGTGTCATCGACATTAGATCCTTTTTGGGATTAACTGGTTATTACTAGAAGTTCATTAAGAACTTCTCTAGGATAGCTTGTCCCATGACCGCTTTGCAAAAGGAGGAAAACATTTTCTTATGGATGACCAAATGCGATGAAAGTTTTCAAAAGATTAAACATCTTTTGATGACCGCACCAATACTACCAATTGTGGATCCTGATGGGGATTTCATTGTTTACACAGATGCAAGAAAGGAAGGTCTCGGAGGAGTTCTCTTCTAGAATGATTACATGATATATTATGAATTGTGGAAGTTAAAATAACATGAGAAGAACTACCCCACCCATGATCTTGAGTTAGCAGCCATCATCCACGCCTTGAATATGTGGAGGCACTACCTCATCGGAAAGAAATTCCTTATGAAAACAGACAATATGAGTCTGAAATATTTATATGAGAAACCGGATATGAATTCCAGGCAAGCCTGATGGTGGGATTTCCTCAGTGAGTACCATTTCGAGCTAAAGCATATAAAGGTCAAAGAGAACAAAATTGTTGATGTTTTGATCTAATGAACTCATATGATATATGAGGTGACTTTAATTCAAAGCAATTTGGATTTACAAGAGAGGATTAGAACAGTCAACAGAGTTGACCCTTTCTATGTTGAAATCCTCAAGAAGGTCCAAGAGGACAAGTTATTTCAGCAACAAAAAGAGTACAAGGTAGACGAAACAGGACTGTTATGGTCCAAGGAGAGATTGCATGTTCCGGAAGGTGGGGACATTTGGTCCAGCATCCTCATGAAATTTCATCAGATACCCTACTCGGGGCATCCGAGATATCAAAAGATGATATCCGCAGTTAATAAACACTTTTTTTGGCCTAAGTTAAAGGCCAACATAGCATTGTTTATCACAAAATGTCAAGAATGTCAGCTAGTCAAAGCTGAGTACCAACATCCTTCGAGATTACTGCAGCCATTACCCATTCTGGAATGGAAGTGGGAGGTCATTAGTATGGATTTTATCATAGGTCTACCTAAGAGTAAGAAGCAAAATGATTATATCTTTATAGCAGTTGACAAGTTTTCAAAAGAAGAACACTTCATTCCAGTGAAGTCGACCTATAATGAAGTACACATTATCGATATCTTCTTAAAGGATATATTTATATTGCACAGGATACCCAAGGAAATCATCTCGGATCAAGATACTAAGTTTACCAAGAAATTTTGGAGATCCTTATTATCCGGATTAAGGATGCGGTTGAACTTTAGTACTGCCACCCGCAAACAGACAAGAAGATAGAATGGGTAAACTAGATTGTAGAAGACATGCTTAGGATGTATGCCATGAACAACCCCACCAAGTGGGAAGATTACCTTCATCTTGGAGAGTTTGCATATAACAAGGGATACCAAACATCCTCTAAGATGAGTCCATTTGAAGTACTCAATGGAAAGAAGTGTGGAACACCCGTTGCTTGGGATATCTCGGTGGATCGGCTCATGTTAGGGCCTGAATTAATAAAGGACTTGGAATAATTTATTACCAAGGTCTAGCTGAACCTTAAAGAAGCACAAGACCGCCAGAAAAGCTACGCAGGAAAGAAAAGAAAAGATAAAGATTATCAAATAGGAGACTATGTTTACTTGAAAGTAAAAGAAAAACGAAGCTCGTTGAGCTTGGGAAGGTTTGGTGAGTTAGCACCTAGATTTTATGGACCCTTTGAGATACTGGCCAAGAGAAGACCAGTGGCTTATGAAATAGCGTTACCCGCTCACATAAGATTCCATAATTTTTTCCATGCATCCTTACTAAAGAAATATGTTTATGATACTAAACATGTGATTGATTGGTCCTTATTACAGGTGGAGCCTGAAGGGGAGTTTTCTACTAAACCCCTTCATATAGTGGACAAGATAGAGGTGCAGCTCAAGAAGCGCACCATATTCTAGTTGAAAGTGAAATGGAGGCACTTCGAGGCCGATGAGGCTACTTGGGAGAATGAAGCCACCATCATAAAGGATTACCCCGCCTTGTTTCATAATTTCATTATGAGTCCCTAAGAAACCAAGAACAGTGTTTTTCTAAGCGGGGAGGGATGTAATATCCTGAATTTTGACCTAACACTTATGGGCATAAGCCCCATTGATTATGATGTTTCTTTGATGTTTTATTTGATATATTGGTTCTAAGACCCCACTGCATATGAACATGATGATTTGTTTGATATATTGGGCGTGATATGATTCCATGTGTTGGACATGGACCTTGAAGCACATAATTGACGAGATGTTTTGTGTTGAGTGAGAATCTTTGGAGAACATGAGTATTTATATTGTGTTGAGAGAGAATATCTAGAACACATGAGTTATGATACATTTGTGTTGAGCATGAAGCTCTGAAGCACATAAAAATATAAATTGGAAGTGTTGGGAATAAGCCCTGGAGCCTTCCAAGTTGATGTTGAGCTTAAGCTCTAGAACATCGGATCCTTGGCCATTGTATCTCTAGGTGTATCCTACAAGTACATCCTATCATTAGTGTTGAGCAAGGAGATATAGAATTGCACTAAGTTTGTAACTCCCTATTTTTAGCGTTGAGTATGGGCTCTGGATAGGTGCTAAGAGTTACTGAAAATAATAAATTATGTCGAGTGAAAATGACTCGGATAAAAAATTGATCTCATCTTACTTATTCTTAAGTAATTAAATGAAATTTCAAATTTTGTTTCTCATCAAGTACCAAAGAACTACCATGTTATATGAGGGAATCCAACATGCAAGGAGGTTTAGAGTTGCCTAACTTATTTGACCTAAACCCTACCTAAAAGCCTTATTAAAGAAAGTGTCATATGTTTAAGGATCATGCTATATGATACCTAAGGACAAAGTGTTAACAAATGATATATATATATGATATGTATAAAGAGTAAGCATAGTAATAATACTAATATCTATAAGAAATAAAGAAAGGTCCATATGTTATTATTATTACTAATGATAATTAAATATTAAAATACTTACAAGAGTCCAAATAGGAACTAGCCAAAAGTTCCTAAGTTAAATATTAAAAGTACCTAAATTAAATAAAAAGGGTTAAATCAAGAAATCAAATGATTCTTGATTTAACTTCCCCTTTGACTGAAAAGTCCGCCTTTGAAAAACACAAGCCAAAGAGAGGCTTGAGATCTTTTTGTTATTCCATATTCTACCTGATTATTCTCAAGATATTTCTTGGAGAACATTTTTCTAGGACGAAAAATATAATTGATTCAGAACCTGATATCCCAGATAGGAAAGCCTTACCTTAGGAACTCTAAGCTACTTGCATGTTGGAACCAACTTGGGGGGATCCATATTGAAACCAGAAATGGTTTCGGGTCATGGTTGGGTGGAACATGGTAGTTCCCAAGTTATTCAATTATCTACACAGAGGTCATATCTGTCTATGAATTTGTTAATGCTGGGTATATGAGTGTGCAGGTTTTTAGCCATTGAAACAACTTCATCTTGTAGGTATTAGGTTTTTGATTTTTCCCTTGTAAACTACACAAGTTTTACTATTTGGAGTAGATTGAATTCTGAATGATTATTCAGTAGCTGTCTACTTTAAGATAGGTTATCTTTTCTGCATTTCTACTTTCTTCAATTGTAGGTTAAAATCATTGTTTATTAACAGATATATTTCATTTATCAAAGGTTAGGTCATTTGTTTGTCTATTTTACCAGGCTATTCTAATATATTTTGTTCGTGATGAAATGAGCACCATTAGTGCTATATACAGGAGAGTTTTGTTTCCTAGTTCATTTCTGCAATTTATTTCTTGTCTATAAATTCAAGTTCCAAAAACCTAGAAACAATTAAAAACATAACCTATATCTTATATGTGCTGGATGATTTCATATTGCTAGGAGGCTTATATTAAATATAAATAAACCAAACTATTATCTATAGTTTAGCCTAATCTCTATACAAAAGATTATAACATAAATATAAATGTCTAACACTTTAAATAAAATATTATAAAATAGAACTATAAACAAATCAATTCCATTTTTATAAACAACAAAATTCGAATGCCAAGATAATCCATCGAGACCTCTAAGGTCTGTAGGCATGAGTGCCTCATGTTCCATAATCACATTATATACTTTATAACCTAACACTAGATACATTATCAAAATCGTATCTCTCAAGATATTTCAACATAATAAATCAATCCTAACCTAATGCAAAAATACCTTAACATTTATCGCATCAATCAAGAGGTTACAGGATTGAATCCTCTTGGAATTCATGCCAAACCAAAAGCACACACACACACACCATTTACAACCAACCAAGCTGAGGATCGAATCCTGCGAAGCTCACGGCTTAAAAACCTAGAATACATTAAAGACATGACAGGCATCGAATCATGTAGGATTTGCTAGCAGCGTTTTCAACGCTATAACAATTTATAATTATTCCACATGGTCTATGCTATAACATTTGAATACAAGAAGAGTTAACCACATATCGAAACCGTTTCCCTGACAACATTTCTATACACTAAATGCCAACAAAATATACACGCTGTAATCATTTCAATATTTCTCAACACATTACTATAAAACCCAATTTATACGTTGTATTCATTTCGTGTCTTACATCGATATACAAAGAATTAATGCATTAACATAAACCATAAAACCCACTCTCTATGCTAGAATATAAATAACATCCATTTCGCAAGGATAACCCATAATTCACAACTCTAAAATCCAAATTAACGTTGTTAACTGACCAAAACAAGAGTTTAATTACAAACATCAAATTTACACAGAGTCCAAACCTTTCCAAGCAAGAATCGTATCCACGATTTATACACAACAGAGAATGCATACAATTAACCACTATAAATTATATATAAAAATTACACAGCCGCTTTTCCAAGACAGTGCACCATTGTAAGCAATGGTGTTGTCACCATTTTCAAAACCCAACATTATAAACAAAATATAGAGTCTGTAACAATCACCATGGTCACAATGTTAACGATGTCAACCCAAAAATTATTATCGAGTAGATTCATGTCCTGAAGGTACCAAACCCAAACCCAACAACTTCAACCCCAAATTGCTTATGCATCTCAGATGCCTTTCATTTTACAGCAGACCTTTACACAGATGAAACCCCTACCCACACAAGTACTTCATTCATCAAACGACGATCTTAAATCTCTGTCAAAACACCCATATGTAGAGGAACAACTTTAGTCTTGTTTCTATAAAGCTTACTCATGAAGGGTAATGGATCGGAAACTAGAGAAGACCCATGACCCACGCAAGGGAATCTTGCTACTTGCAAACAACAGACAATGAAGATGTGAGAAGTATGCCCATCCTTCAAGCTGAAACAACAATAAACAAATGTTACAAACCAGGTGAAGGGCATACCTTCCAGAACATAGATGCAAGCCAGACCACCATAATACAGACCAAAGAGCCAAACAAATCTCACCAAACGAAATTCCAAATGACCCATTCTCCCACGATAGTCCAAGCTTAGGGCTTGAGATCCCCAAATACCGAGGAGAATTTACTCCACCACCCTATCCCCCACTACGTTGATTTTTATCCCCATGTCTATAGTCCATAAACCCCAAAACGCAACTTGGTAATTGTAAATCCTTGCACATTAAAACCCCACCATATGCATTGTGACTTAGGGTAAAGCCAAGATTCATGGCATATGCAATATGACATGAATAGCTTAAAATAAAATTAACATATGGTACAAAAACCTTAATCAACATATGGCTAATATCTAACATCTTAAGCCTTTCACATAACAATTAAACCATATAAATGTTAAGCCCAGGTTTGAAGCTTAATTAAGTTCTTAGAACCATAAGTGATAATGGTAACCAATTTAAACATAGGTATAAATAAATCAAGCCATGAATAAAACAATCATGTGAACAATAGTAATAAGAATCACTAAGTTAGGACTATGGTCTGTTTGTTGTCCAAAGTTGTGAAGTAGTTGAGCATAGGTAGTATGTCTTTGTTTAATTGAAATAGCCAGTTTTTTGTCACCTAATGCACCTACACAAAACAAAGAAAGAGATGAATTAGTTCAATAGGAACTAAGTAAACCTTGTAATGTAAAGTAAAACTAGTTACCTCTCCAAGTGATCCTATAAGGGATACAAGTCATGCCACTCAACCCCTTCACAATACAAGTTATGTCCAGCTTTTCCATAAACCAATAACCAAAACTTATAATCAGTAAGTAAGCAATAAATTGTACACACGTACACATCAATACATGATAAGAAGCAATCAATGTAAAGCGTAACTATCTAACTCAGATTCAAGCAACATAAAAATAATATGGAATTACATAAATAACCACATCGAGGAAAACATCTAGAAGAGGGTAAGAACAGATTATGACAATTCAATTCCATGAACAAAGTTAGTCACATTCCACATAAGATAAGTTAATGTCTGGTTCAGGCAATAAATAACTAGCCTAATAATTTTATTTTTTTTCAAATTTTGGGGACATTACAATCAAGTTGTAGCAAATAGGATACCCAATGCATATTCGTATAAGAAAACAAGATGTTAAATAAAATAATAGTATAATTGTAATAATGATCCCATTGGGATTGCATGGGATACTAATCAATTTGTAGCATTGGATAGTGGAAGACCCAACGGAAAAGTAATGGGGAAGGAAAAATGTGTAAAAAACAATTCAGTCAAAAGTTTCATGTAACAAAGAATGTAAAGACTAATAGCCCAATAGTCATTGCAATGCTTAGAAAATATGAGAATTGTAGATGTTTCACACCACAACATGCAAATCAACCAATTTTATATCATGTAAATACAAGTATAGTGATAGAGAGATTTTGTTTTGTATAAGCTTAATAAATTAATTCCAAAAAAATGCAAAATTGAAATCCTTTCATGGATGAACTTCCCTACATTTCATTGTATTTTATTTATTGAGACAATATCTGAACAAACACTTGATTTTCACTAAGAAAAAACTATATCAAAGAAATAATATTGATTCATGGGAAAATATATTAAGAAAATTTTAAACATGTTTTAAAAAATTGAAACAATCCATTCACAAAAATTTAAGTCCTAATGAAATATTTCGTATCCATTGTGCTAAATTTCCTCTACCTTAAATGATCATCTTGCATACAATCACTTTCTACATTTAACTTTACTTAACATTACATAAAACTCTATTTAACATAAATATTTTAAAAACAATATCAAAAAACAAAGATAAAAAACATTATATTTGACATGGACACATATTATATATATAGTGTGCATGTCAAATATTTTGTTTTGATATTGTTTTTAAAATAAAGACATTATATTTGATACACACACACACACATATAATATCAGTAATTGAGGCTCAAGTTGATGCCTGTAATTCGTGCTAGGGTATCATGGCTATTAACATTCCGATCCAAAATATTTCATAGCTCTTGCTTGTTCTCCAAGAATAGGTCACCAAGATGATTCAATGAGGAATCCAATAAGGCACAACCTTGTGTGAGATATGGTGGAATTTGTGGAAATAGAGGAATCTGTGGGAGGCCTCCAAATATATGAAGAAGAAGTTATATATATGAATCCATCCCATGATTTGAATTTTATTCCTCATCCCATCCAAATAAAATCACCCACAATATTCATATTACTATGTCAAATTAAAAACCCCCCTTGACCCTTGATATGAGGAAATATAATTTTAAGATTTTTAGGAGTATCCAAACCCCCAATATAAATGGATGTGATATGATATTTCCCTTTCTAGTGAACCCCTATGTGTTTCACTAGTCAATGGAAAATAGTCTAATTTATTATAAGTTATATAAAATGTTGAATGCACTGGATGCCTCATATATTGAATGTTTCCTTTATTGTATAAGTAGTGATAATCCCATTTAATCGTATGGGTTCATAGTTCATTTTCTCATTATTAAAATGAACAAGTGACTCGAATATTGTTTTGATGGCTGACATTTTTCTAAATCATGCACCCCTAGTTAGAAACAAGTGCACTAATTTGTTGGGCTCATATTTTTTCGTTGACAACATATCTTTCACTATCCTGGCTTGTTCTTCATTCAATGGTATCCTAATGTTAAAGTATTATGTTTTGTTTAGCATATGTGGGTGCTCTCCAATGTGATAATATTTTTTGTCATTTATTCTTATGTTTTTTGTACTTTTAAAACGTTGTAAATCAATGTCAAGACATATTGATAATAACTTTTGGTTATTTTTTAATGTAAATCAAAAATAGATTTTTGTAATTCACCATTAACGTTGATGTTGAATAATTGTTGTTCTTTATTTTCAATTTCATTTGTTGCATATTCAAAGTCACTCAATGTCATATCTGTTCATATTTAATCTTCCTTTCATTTCACTTTAATATATAATAATGAAAATAAGATACATACAATGCATCATACCTTGAGTCTTGATATAAGTCTCCTCCAAGCTTCGTGATCCAAACCTTCCTTGACTCAACCAACATGATCACAATGCATGTAGGATGCACTCGAGATTCCAATAACATAACAATACTAAGAAAAGAGTATCCAATTTCTCCTACAATGGCCTCAATATATAGGTGAATAATGAATGAATGGAGGATGAATCTAGACACCAAAGAGTAGGTGGACTCAAGCTTCCTAGGCGGAGCTCAGCTTCCTCGTACCAGGTCTGGGCTATCGGTGCCAGTGTATGGACGAATCTATGTACCCATTCGTTCCGAGGTACATACCTCCACACTTCATAGCAGTTTGCCAAATGTGATTGTGGACTAGATTTTCCATCAAACTTGCTTCGCACCTCCTCAGGCTGTTCCTTAAATCGCAGCCGAAGGAGCCTCTTACAGACTTCCCAGCTAGGAATCTGCGGCTTATGGCTCTTCCACCATCTGGCTGCTGTGACTCTGAGTGATGACTCCAGAGAAGTTATTTTCTATGACTTCAGTATCTGACCTGAAAATTGTACGATAAATGGGTCAGGGTCTGTCGAACCATCAAAAGTAGGGAGAGTGCTTGGTTGTGAGTTGAGCCATCTGAGAGATTTAGTAGGTCTGGTACGGCTATGTCGGTTCTTCCCACCTTCTAAGTCATCCTCCGATTCGGTCAGACAGGAGCTACCAGACTCCCAACCTGTGGTAGGAGGATCCTCATAACCTCTGTCCTGTGCGGGGATAGTGTAGATGGGCCCCACGTCATCCTGATCCTTTTTTCGGAGTGGTTCCGTGTACCGTTCGCCTTGTGAGGGATCCAGGGGTAGGATGACTCTCACATTTTTCCCTTCGAAGATCATCTGTCTCTTTTTTAGGTTAATAACTGCAGCATTTTCCATTGCCCATTCAATTCCTAACAAGGCCGGGTAGGGGTCACTGTCATCAATAATCTCAATTACTTCGAAGTCCACGACAGTACTGACCCCGGCAATATCTGTTTGGACACTCAGAAAACTTCCTAGAGGCACAATCCTTTGCTGGTTGGCTAGCCACAACTGGATATGGGACCAGGCGAGGGGGGGTTTTCCCATGAGTTCCCAGGTTTGTTTAGTTAACACATTTACATCGGACCCTAAGTCCAATATAATATCAGTCAGATGATATGCCCCTATCTGAGCATTCAATCGCATTTCCCTGCTGGTTCTGTTCATTCTATGAACAGTTTTGTCTTGACTAGGACTGTGGTGGGGTCCGCAGGAAGCAATGACTTCCTGTAACTGAGTCAGAGCATCTTGATCACGTAACAGTTTGAGGAAACTCTGTAAAAAGGAGGATAAGGTACTTACGTTATCCCTCGGAGCTTCCTGGGGCCACGAAGATAGTTGCTGAGGTTGTGTAGATGTAACGGATGTGCTAGGATCAGCAAAATCTTTCTTAGCCTTCATAAATGTCTCTCTTTCTCTTGTGATATCAAATGCTAGGATTTTCACAGGGGCCTTACGAACCCGAGCATCGACGGGCTGTAGTTCTGTATCCAGCGGGTGTGTCGTAGCTCCACTCCGTGTGACAACATTGATAGTTGCGGTCGGTCTGGGCTCAACTAAAATCATCTGGAGATTCCGCGTGGGGACACTCTGTCGTGCCTGAATCTTAGCTATGAGCTGCGGACACTGCTTAATCACATGATCTACTACGCGGCAGTATCGACATGTCGTAGTGGGGTTCCGACAGTCGCGGGACAAATGCCCAGCTTGGTTACAATTGTAACATACCAACTGGCCTCGGCCTCTGTCGGCCATACTACCACGGCCTCTAGATGAACCTCTACCAGAGGCACCCCCCTGGTAACTGTAGCTATCACTACTGGGGCCTTCATTGTGCACCTGGTAGGCATCATAGGTGCGAAACTCATCCTCATTATGACCTACGGACTTGCAGAAATTACAGTAGAGGGTCTTAGGTCCCTGTCCGTACCGTTGCAGCAGGTGACAGTTCTCAGGTCGGTGCTGACCTGTTGTTCTACAGAGCTCACAATATAGAACTTGTGGTGGAAATGGGTCTGGCGCACCTGTACGCAGGTACTTGCTTACCAGAGGGCATCGTTCCTTGTCGTGACCTTCGGTCCGACATTGCGTACACCAAACCTCTTCGCGATCAGGTTTTCCCTTTTTCATCTCGCGAAGTTCCAGGGCCATTGCTGCTAGCTGTGCTTGGATTTGAGCAATACCAGAATCATCTCCGATAGGGGCAGTTTCCAGCTTAATTGCGATTTCCAGAGCCTCTTGCTGGTCAGCAACCTTCTGTTGCATGAGCGGAGTTCTGATATGTGGTAATAATGCTATGATAAACCATTCCTTGTGCTGCGCATGACTGATGGTAAATCTGACTTGGTTGAGGAGGAATTTGAATCTCTGGTCAAATTCCCACACAGATTCGTCGTGCCGCTGTTGAATCTCTTTAAGTTCGGTGATGTTTTGCGATTCCGATTTAGGATTTTTAAATTATTTGGTTATGGTTGCCTTAATCTCATCTAACGTAGGGCTCTGATTACCGGAGAACTTCATGAACCAGGTCAAATCCCTCTCCCGGAAAGAAGTAATGAGCTGCGCGGCTCTCACATCAGGGTCTGTAATTTTCTTCGTATTCCATACCGCTTCACATAAAAACCAGAACTGTTCGGGGTCCTCTGATCTCGTGCCTTTGAAGATGGGGAGCTTAATGTCATCAACCAGGTGGGCCATGGTGGTTCTGGGAGGGGGACAGGACATTGATGGGGAGGGATTTACGGGGACAGACTGGCCTGTGGCCAGAATACTTGGACTTGGTTGACTGTCAGACTGCGACAGAATTTCATGGGTAACAGGGCTTTGCTGCGGGGTGACCGGAGGGTTTCCAAGCGAAGGGATTTCTTCAGAGCCGGACTCTTCAGAATTGACGGGGGAGGATGCGGTAGCCTGACCTAAGGAATAGGAGTCAAAATCTCTTTTATACATTTTTCCACTTCGCAGCAAACCGCTTTTCTCGTCGAAGGTATTATCACTTGCAAACATATGTTAGTACTATCAATCTAGCAATCTGATTCAGACAACAGTATACCCTTTTCAGCCAATAGTATTTTAATTCGTAAGCTTAATGAATTCAAAAACTTACCACAGGGACCGTTGAAGAACTGCCGTTCAGCTTCGTTGAAGGAGGTACTTGTGTCAAGGAAAAACTCTGTCACGAAGGCTTCTAATGTTCGCGTCGTCCATAAATCCACATCGCGGGATACCTCGTTGTTCACGTGTTGCACAAGATTGACCCTTGTGGGGGTCCACGTGGGAACCCGTCGAGCTTGGTAGTTCTTCCTTCTTTCTGTTAACCTAGACAACCACTGGTGCAATTCTATGTGGATACTACCAAAGAAAATTTCATAAGCATCACAAAAAACATACCTCTGTAAAAAGTCACGTGCGCTACGATGCGGATTTGTGTTCTCTTTCTCAACAAATTTCAAATAAGTCTCATCAATCCAATCACCGATTTCTGTCACATAGGGCCTCCAGAACATAGCCCTCAAGGTACGACGTAAACCCCTCTTGAGCAGATACTGAGTTCAACCGGAAACGGAACCAATTTGTTGGGCAATAGGGCAGACCCGGGTTTAATCCTTTTATGTTGCACCAACAAAAGACCCACCGTGTTAGCCCTTTCGGCAACAACCTACACGCAGGTCGCAGTCTCACCCGAAACAGCAATGGGGTGCCGCAGAATCAGGTTTCTGCAAGCAGAGAGGGATATTACTGTACCTTAGCCTTCAATGAACTTATTAATCAACAGTTACACAACTTTGTCATTCACTTATATATGTATAACCTCGCAGATAGATAAATAACCATGACTTGCTTAACCCACTACAGGGAATTCACAGCGAAGCTTATTATTAGCAGTGATCTAAGTTATCAAATGTATACAGTTATTAATGCATAAAAATAACAGAAATACAAGCAACACAAGAAACCACAACACCAAATATAACGTGGTTCACCCCCAGTGTAGGGGCTACGTCCACAAACTGTGTTTTATTCAACTTGCTACAAAACCACAGTTTGATCTGCACACTCAGCTGCAGATCCCTTCAGTCTTTAATAGCCGCGCACACAGCAGCAGGCCTCTGCGCACACAGTTGCAGATCTTTCTTAATCTTCTTACAAAACCCTCTATGCACACAGCTGCAGAGGTCGTCCACGCACATAGCTGGGACCTAACCTTTCCTTACAAAACCAGCCTTAAATTCACCTTAATCTTTCTTACATCACAAAACCTAACCTTTCTCATTTACACAAGTGCCTATTTATAGCGCACTATTTACAAAAACATGGATTCAATACCATGGGCACCCAAAACCCTAAACCCTGGTCTTAAGCCGCGGGTTTATTACAATAGAAGACTTTGATTCAACCCCCGACACCCCTAAGACTATTTTCAGCCAAACCCGCGGGGTTACCCATCTTAAGGACCGTTGAGGTGCACGCCCTAACACCAACATGATCACAATGCATGTAGGATGCACTCGAGATTCCAATAACATAACAATACTAAGAAAAGAGTATCCAATTTCTCCTACAATGGCCTCAATATATAGGTGAATAATGAATGAATGGAGGATGAATCTAGACACCAAAGAGTAGGTGGACTCAAGCTCGTGTGTGAGTTCCCATGTGAAAATGAGATGGAGTCCAATCATACATGTCATCCTCTTGAAAGTCATCCGAAATGCATGTGGACCCTCTAAGGTAGAGAAAGGAGTAATGATGTCACTCCTAAGGAGTGATGGCGATGTGACCATTTCCCTCATATAGGCATGCAAGGGGTGATGATGGTTAAGAAAAGGCCACAAGATGAGCATATGAATATGGCTTCAACTAAGAAGATAGGTAATTTCTCTAAAATTCCTCTAGGGTGGAAAATAAGGGTATAAGAAATTCTCTTTAAAGTGTGAGTTTATAAAAGGAATTGATGGCCAAAACACGTTACAATAAAAATGTGGCATGGTAAGGCCATGAAAGAAATAAAATAGAGGATACCTCCAAGAAAGCATCAAACATGAATATATATATATATATATTCCTTGAGCTGGGAACTCAAAACAAATAGTGCAAGGCATGACCTCCATTAAAGTACACTACGGATCCATGTGGTAATATGAAATATCATGGTCACAAAAAATTACAAGGTGGATACCTTTCATAAAAAGGATCATAGACACATTTAAATACATTGTGGATATATGCCGTGCAGTATACGATACATGTCAAGAGGATAGATAGCTCCCTAGATATTTAACAAATGATCCTCATACAATGTCATAACTTGTAATATAAACTCCAACAGAACTTGAGAGGATAAAGAAGGTTGGGTGATGCAACCCCTAAACCCAAGGTATTCAATTCAAACTCTAACGGTGTTATTCTTCAACATGTGAATAAATGTGTGGATGTCGAACATGTGAGAATCCATTTGATTACCTATCAGTGATGTTTATTGTTAATGAACATGAGGAATTCCATCGATGATGATAATGGATCCTGAGACACCTAGTACATTCTAGAAAGTGTGAATATATTAGATAATCTCAAACACCTGTAGAATAGCTTAATTATGATTCAATGATGTAAACCCCTTCTCGGATGCAAGAAGGACCTGGAAATGATGATTGAAAGTTCTGAGATACTATGGTTTCTAGATTCACTTCCTAGATAAATATTTGGCCTCAATGGGAGGAACCTATCGAAGGAGGGTGTCATGACCCAACTCCCTAACTAGTTAGAATGAACTCTGAGTGGCCATAGGGAACCACTCACAGACTAACTAAGGGTGAGACCATCATGTAGCCTTCCAACAGACTATGCCTGACTTACAAAATCTTATCCATCCCACAAGAATAAACAATAAATGCATAATAATGGACAACATGATAATATGATGGGGGAAGCCCCAACTAGGAGTTCCCAAAATATTTATAATTGGAAAATTTCAAGATTATAACATTACATAGAAATGCGGGCACACAATTCTCCAAACCCACTGTAGAGGCACCCAACTAGATTCCATTAGAAACCCCAACAATTACAATACTTTAAACCAAGGATATTGTGTCAAGTCTCTTCCTGCACTGATGCAAACTTACCCACAAACCTGATTAACACTGCACCCCTCTCAAGCCTGCTATTGGCATGAACCTTCTTCTCATGAATATTTTTTTGATATGCAACAAAGTCCCAGAAATAACATAAAAATAACATAAATAAACCAAAAAAGGGCAATCGATGCCTTAATAATGAAGAAAGATGTAATTAACAATCCTCTTCGAGAGAGGAACCTCCTTACATAATGTACTTGTGTATCCAAGACAAGACAATATAGAATTATTTCTCAAATGAAAATATATCCTTCCTATATATAGGAGCTTGCTCAATAATAGCTTGATTTTTTGGTTATTTGGTCCTTGTTTCGATGATTTAGTCAGGTTCCCATATGATTTGTGCTTCTTCAAAACGCCTTTGATGATGATGTTGATCTACCTGTAGTTTCATCTTATTTTCATCGTTGGGATTTGTAGAACTACTTGCTAGTTCTTTGTGTGATATGCCATTGCTTGAACTGTAGATTTTCCCATCACTACTTTGACCATCTAATTTTCATTTCATTATTTTGTCCGTAGGGGTATTTGTAAGGTCTGGTCATAGAAGGAACACTTCCTATATTTAAGTTAAGAACATTGTCCAAATCTCAAATGGGTGGATGAATTATTGGAATATATTCAAATTCCTTGGAATGCTTCTTAAGGACCCTTTGGATATCTGGCGAAATAGGATCTTTACATGTTCGAACATCTAGTGAGTATAATTGCGTATTTACACCTTGTTTTTCTTTCTTTAACAATGTATTTATACCATTAGAGCTGATCACCTTTCTTGGTTTCCCCATGATACCATTTAACACAAATTATTTTCCTTCTGAGGAAAATTTCAAGAAAAGCTTTTGAAAATTAAAATCCATTGTTCCCAATGATTGTAACCATTGAACTCCCCATACTGCATCAACACCCCCCATTGCGATAACAATCATGGGACTATTCAATACATATTCTTCCATAGTAAGATTGATATTATGGAATTTCCCTAAACAACTGATGGTTCCTCCATTTGAAATAATTACTTGAAATTCAGATGTTGGATATACAAAGAAATTGAGATCTTTGTCTACTTTACATTGAATTGAATTATGAGTACTACCTAAATCAAACAACACTATTAAATTTTTATTTTTGATATATCCTTTTATTTTGAGAGTTTGAGGAGTGTTAATTCCATCCAAATAATGAAAATATATGGTGGGAGTAATCACTTCTAGTTCACCCCCTTGTGGTGGTTCCTATTCTTTTTGTTCTTCCTTGTCACATTATATCTAGAAAGTTTTATTTTCTCCACACTTATGTCCCTTACTGTACTTGCTGTCACAATTAAAGCATAGACCATTCACTTGTCTTTCCTCTAGTTTTTGAGGTGTCAACCTCTGAGGTAGATTAGAAGGAACACCATTCTCTCTGTATGTGTTGGAAGTGGTATTTCTAGTATTCATCGCCATATTTTTACTTTCAACCTTCCTTGTCATCATCAAAATCATTTTATAGGGATGCAGGTTCAAATAGACACACCTCATGTTGAATGTCAACCTTCAAGGTTCCAATAAATGGATCTAACAAATTATTTTTCTAAAATATTCTTCACTTTGAGACTTAGCTACTGAAATTGCGTGATGTGCTCTGTAATTGGACCTTTTTACTTGAGATTTACCAGCTAGATAAAGAAGTTGTCTCTATTTATATCCCCACAATGTGTAATCAATTCTTGTATCAATATAGACCAAGAGATAATAGATTCATTTTTGCAGTCACAAATCCATTGGTACCATACAAATTGATCAAGTTCTAAATATAAGGATGTAATAGTTACCTTTTTTAAAGTGGGAAAATGGTGTAGATAAAAGAATTGCTCCATCTGAAAATTCCATGTGATTAGATCCTTGCCATCAAACTTTCTCATGTCAATCATATGGATCAAGTAGTTCCTTCAACCTGAATTGAACCCATGATGTTTTATTGAATCATCAACTTTTGAGAACTCCAACTTCCTACTCTCCAATTGTGTTTAAATTTTCTCCATAACTGACTAGAATAAGTCCTATTTTCCCTTTTTATCCTTTTCTTGAGTATATACATGAGGATTAAAGCTATATTTTATATCCTTCATTAATTCCTTCAAGTCCTATAGATCTTGTTTTCTAGCCATCCCTTTGAGATAAATCTTTATTATCCATTATTTTGAGATCCTCTTTGCTATCCATCCCTTTGAGATCCTCTTTACTAGCCATCTTATTTTCCAATTTAACTAAGTCATCCATTTTCAAATTTCCTTTAATCATATCTTCCAACTTAGACACTCTAAAAGATACATCTTCCATTTCATCGTATGTTGGGGATGAATCCTCTATGGGTTTCAATGGAGTGTGATTCTTTCCACTTCCTTTGGGTGGAATTTTTAACAATAAATATATATCACACCCTAAGGTTTACCACAAATAGATCCTTCTACTCAAATATATTCAAATGCAAAATGGCTTACGTTTTTAAACCTTGAATAGAAGACTTTTTTATGGTGGACTTGTAGCTGAAGTAAAATTTGAATTTCAACTCCTTTGGGTCTGAAACTTATATCTTTGGTTCCTGATGTGTCCTCTTTCCAATGTCATTAGTTTATCCTAATTTGTATGTGCCAAAATTTTTTTATTGCAAATCTCCCAAAGATTTTAATTTTTCTCCTATCCAAAAGATCAAACTTGTATGGTATGTCACGTGTCCAATTTCAGTAGCTGAAATTTCTACCATATATACCCTGGTCCATATTATTTTTTATGCAACTTGTATCACTCAATTTGGATCTTATATGCCCCATATATGATCGTTTTTCTTAAAACATATGTTTCAAACCCTAATTGGAAGAATGTTTTAGGGTCGACTTGTAACTGACATAAAAAATTTCTTTTGACTCCTCTCGTATGAAAAATTGGCATGTGGTACCCTGTTGTGTCCTATTTGCAATTATGCAAGTCTGAACTAATATGGATGTTACAAAAAAATGTTATTGCATATCTCGCAAAAATTCTTATTTTTGGCATATGTAGAAGAGAAAAATTGTACCGTATTCCAAGTGTCCAATATTTTGTTTCTGCATATGAAACTTCTACCAAAGATACCATGGTTCGTATTCTTTCTGATTCAACTAGTATCACTCCATTTGGATCTCAGAGTCCTCTGATATGACCTTTCTCCCTATAACAGTTGTTTCTGACTAGGTTTTGGACTAGTAAAAAACCCTAGATTCCTCCGCAATTACCTCTTAAAATGTAATGGATCAGGATTTGAATTTTGGACTGGAGATAATTTCATCCTGTTTTGGAAGTGGTGTTTTAACTACAATCTATGAATACTTTTAGAAAAAATTACAAGACGACTCGTTTTGTTGAAGTCAATCTCGAGGAAAGAGCTCTGATACAAAATGTTATGCAACAAAGTCCCATAATTAACTTAAAAATAGAATAAATAGACCAAAATAGAGTAATCCACACCTTATAAATGAATAACAGAGATAAATAACAATCCTCTTTGAGGGAGTAACCTCATTACACAATGTACTTGTGTACCCAAGGCAAGACAATGTACAATTATTTCTCAAATGAAAATATATCCTTCATATATATAGGAGACAAAGGTGTATAATGAAAAGTAATAGACCCACTAATAGGCCCAATCCTACATCAATACTATGTAATACACCACCATATAGCAAGTAAAGTGTGACACTATAGGGGAAACTGTTCCCAACATTTAGGGCTTGACATTCTTTCTACTAGATGTTTCACATAGATCTCTCAATCCAAGCAGTCTCTCTTCCAACTAATCCTTTCCAAATATCTACCCAAGTGCACCCAGAATTCACCTAAAGTGCAAGGTGCACCCTTCCTGTGGCCTACACAATATAACCTGGATATGTCGAACTTCTGAGCCCATTGGGTGTGTTTCTTGCTAATTTATTGGATAATGACTAACCACCCTTACCTTGCATCCCATTGCATATATACTATATAACTTGTCACATTGTCTAGACAAAGCTTGCACACTTCATCTCTTTGGATTCACTTTTGACGTGACTCCTTCTCAAAGCATCTACATCCTTTCCTACTTGAACCAAAGGTAGAGGTCGATGCCTCATCTACTCTATCCAAAGAACAAGGGTGGATGGTGCTCCAAGACACAACCCAAGATGTTGTTCCCTCTGTTTTCTGCATCCTTCTTGCTTAAATTCACCAATAATGGCATGTTCCCACCGATCATTCCCTCACATGCAACAAATAACTTATGTTCCTCCAGATTGTCCTTCCATACTTTCCTATCTATAGATAAAGTTCCTAAGTCACAACTTGGTGCCACTTCGTCTTCCCAAACAGCTATTATGCATCCTTCGTAGCAACATTGGTTTTGTCCCATGGTTGCATAGTGGTCAGAAAGACTCTCCAAGATAACCAAGTTCAATTCCACTAAATTCTACATGGAACACATTCATGCTTTGTTAACAATAAAATTAACACCCTTGAGGATGATGGTTTGAAAACATATCTTCATTTCACCCACAACATGAAGACCATAATTTGGAACAAATTAAGAGCTTTGATGTCTCATTGGACCACTACTTACGGAAATAAAGAAGGAATTTTATACAAAGGTTTATCTAAATAATTCAATATCAATACTACTTAAGGGCCAAAACCCAGTTTCCACAACTCCTAGAGTGGAAAGAGTACATGTCATATGTATTAATTGTCCTAAAATCCTAGAAGTTCGAGTAAGATGCTTGAAAAACTAAGTGGGTATTTTGAAGAAAATAATTAAAATCCATTAAAAATATTAAATCCCACATTCATGGTTAGTGATTGGGTGCATAAACCCCAATGCTATATAAGAAATGCATATGAGGCAAAGAAGGAGGACATAAAGACAGAAACAAAGGCATACTGAAGAATTTGAAGATATGAAGGATTCTTTTCCACATCAAGCTCTTGGTGATCATTGGCATGGATGGAGAAGGATGGTTTAAAGAAAAGGAGAAATGTTTCACCTCTATTATTGGGTTGTAAGCACTTTCTTCCTATTTTTAATATGATGCAATTCTAGTTTCCCTTATATTTTGAGATTGAATCTATGTGTTAATACTCATTTTGAATTCAAGATTTGGTAGATAGTTTTCAAGTTTTTCAAATTTTTTCAAGTTCATATAGGTAGATATAGAGGTAAGCAACTAGTAAGCAAGCTGCAAATGGACGCCTAAATTCCATGGATGCTCAATCTAGGGGATCTTTTGCAACTAACACGCTTCAAGAGGTTTTTTCCTTTCTTCCTCCCTTCTCAACTCTTTGAAAAATCTTAGGAAACTTAAGAAAATTTCAAATTATTGCATGTATTTATGTCGATAATGACTCAACCACCTATAGTAAAGCATAGAGAATGTTGTAGACACATCCCTACAGTGATCTCTACTAACAAATTGGTGACCATACTAGGGACTTGGGGTTTAATTCTTGATTTCTTGAGTTCTTAAATTTTTCCTAATTTTTTTGGGTGTTTCTTACCTTTATATTTTTTAATGCATGATTAATATTTGTTTTAGAGGCCTTAGTTTATATCTATAATACATAACTGACTTGATTCCACCTTTAGAATTTCAAATTTCCAAAAAAATGGGCCTAGATCTTCATTTTTTTGTGACTTGAGCTTGTTAATGCCCTTACCTAGCTTAAATAGGGTGGAAGCCTCTCTTGAAACCTTGTTTGACGCATGAATGTGTGTCGGTGACACTTTCTATATCAATACAATAGTGCATCGACCACAGTAAGGAAAAGTCATCGGATCTTGATTTTTGTTGTTGTAGAATCTTTAGTTTTTGACCATTTTGCTTGGTTTCTTTTGCTATAAATGGTCTAGGAATCCTCTAAAAAATATTTTAGACAATATTTTCATCTATTTTGATCAAGATTTGAGGACCTTCTAAAGATTAAATTTTTGTGTGCATTTAGCTTGGAATTGAATTTTTTTTTAAATCACTGATTTAGGCCTTTAATTGGGATGAGGGTAGACTTTGCAAACATTAAGTTGAAAACCAAACACTATTTGAGATGTGTTAGGACATGTTAGAATAAATTTCAAACCTTGGCAAATTTTTCCTGTCCCACATGAAATTCGTTGTCACAATGTTTGACTGAAATTTGTCCATCCATATGTGCATAGCTGATTTAGGTTAATAGATTCTATGGTTCGACCATTTTTCCAATGATACATAAATACATCATTTTCCTTTGGGTTGATTTAGGCTAATAGATTGAATTTATCATTGATTTTTTTTCATGTTATAAGTTAGTAGATTCTATCATCCAATCCTTATATATATATATATATATAATTAATTAATTTTGTTTTAAAGTTTGTATATAATGTTTTTAAAAGCAAATGCGAGAGATAGAGATTTCTTGTATGGATGTGTGGAGGGCCATTTCTTTAAAGCAACAAGTTTCACTCTTGCAAACACACTTAGTTGTAGCATATGAAGATGTTATTCACATTGGATTGTTGGTGCAGCTAGCCACAACTTTACCAAACTTGGTGGAAGCTCATGGTATCCAAAAATCAAGTTATTCACTTTAGATTGTTGCTTTAGTAAGCTATGGCATTGGATTGTTTTTGCAACAAGCCACTACTTTATCAAACTTGGTGGAACCTCATGGTCTCCAAGGTTATTTGCATTAAATTATTGTTACAACAAGCCACAAATTTATCAAACTTGGTGGAAGCTCATGATATTCAATAATATACCAAGTCAAGTGAAACTTGTGGCCATTTTGATGAAGCAAAGAAAAAATACTTGCATTGACCTAAAGCCCACAACTTAGAGAGCATTCGCAATGCACCCATATTAGCAATTTCTACAACATTTTTCTTTTTTCTTTTCAAATATCCATTGTTGATCAGTTGTATTCCTAGTCCATGAAACCTAACTCAAATTTATTATTAATATCACTAAAAAATGTTACATTCCAATATAAAGTAAAGAAAACATGGATTTTCAAAAAAATCTATGGTTATTCATCTATGCAGCCTTGCCAATGCACCAAATCATATTTGCATCATTTCCAATGCAACAATGGAACATCACACTTACAACAATGGCATATGTTGCATTGGCATGTGGCAATATCAAGGAAACCACGTGGCTCTTGTTTGATAATGCCTCTTTAAATCATCTTCGATATCCAATTCATTGAGACCCAAACACTATAGGACAAGTTTTGATTCATCATTATAGTAAATAATGTGTAATCTTTTATTAACTTGTTACTAACGAACTAATTATAATAAAAATAGAACCAAACTTGAATACATTGCGTACATAAATTTGGTAGTAAAACATTGAGCACACTAAGTTTGTTTATTACACACCTTCCTTAATATTAGAAGGTAATGTATGTAGTTTAGGTTAACAAACTTGATATTTTTGGTGGTAATATTTTGTGAAACCTTACAAGAATTACCACTATTAGGTGTTAATGGTGTTAATTCTTGTAATGTTTCACAATAATTATTAGGACTATTTGGTTCCCCTAAATTCAAAATTTATTAATTGAAAATATTGTACTCCATCACCCAATACCCAATAGTGGTAATGGTAATTCTTGTCTTGTTCCACAAGAATTAGGACTATTTGGTTCACATAAATTCAACAATTTATAAATTGATATAAAATTGAAAATATTGTACTCAATTTAATTGTTATAATAGTTGAGTAAGGCCATTCACAATTTACGCCTAAGACTTAATGGATCCCAATTATTGTAATCACAACATTTAAAGTCAAAGGATAGTATGAACCTGTTAACACTGCCTTTCAAATCAATTTCCACGGGGAGGAGAGTCAACGCCCTAATCCTCATGGACCGGGCCAGGGTTCTATGGGGTTTGGCAGAGGGAGTTGACCCCATTGCACTCTAAGACTCCGAAACCAAAAGCTACGCCTATGTTTGCAGCTCTATCTGCTTTCCCGTTGAGCTCCCTTAGAATATGAAAGAACTATATTTTGCAGAAGGAGGAGACGAGAACTTGGATTTTCCTAATAATCTCTTGGAGATGCAACTGAGATGAAAGAGAGTTTTTCAGCTAAGGCTTGGATTATTACTCTCGAGTCCCCCAACATGACAATATCATTGATTGCCCGGGTTAACACGACAATATCATTGATTGCCCAGGTTCTGGAAATTTGAAAACCATTCCATAGTGTCAGTGCTTNCCCCCCCCCCCCCCCCCCCCCCCTCTTCCACCATGGATTTGACATTATTCAGTGTTACTTATTACTTCAAATCTATTTTTGGAAATTATGTTTTGTGTAGTGTACTTTTATGTAGTTGTAGTGTACCTGAATCTATGGACATTAGTATTCTTTTGTGATCATTCAATGGTTTTTCTAACTTTAGTGGTGTGATGAATGTTATTGTCCTATATGTTTTTTTTCCATTTCACTAGGTTTTTGAATAGCAAGATATGCAACTCTTTTCTTGAAAGCTATTGTTCAATGACACTAAACTAGTAAAGTTTATAGTAAATGTTGGAAATAATTGTAGGTAGATTTAAAAAAAAAGGAATATATCTTTTTTTATGAATAGTAGGAAATAAAAACTTGATATTTTGCAAAACCATATGTACATGGAAATAAATAGTTTACAATTTCCTTGTCATTTGTTGAGTTTCCATCTATGATTTCAAGCACATGTTTCCTTATTTCTTTTAATTGTGTTTGGTATGAAGAATTATCATTCTCAAACAAATGCTATATATTCTTTATCCTTCTATGATGATCTCGAATATCAATATCCACTCACAATCACCATGGTCATAATTAGTTTTAGTATGACCTTATGTTTTTTCCTTAAAGATCAAATGTATTATCATTTCTTTTGACCATTATGTTCTGTAGTTCTGATTTTGATTAAGTATGGCGAGGAAAATTGATTATTGGATCAACTGTTTGATTGTATTCATTGGCGCTTTTTCATTACTTGATTGAGCACGAATTTTGATAGATTAGGGTAGTTAGGTGTATGAATAAGCTCGACATGGCTAGCATTTCTTTCAACAATTTTTTAGTTTGGTTTTCAGTATGAATTTCAGTTTTGAGTTGGAAGTTTCGAGTTCAGATTTGCAGTTTGCATTTGTTTTCAATCTTCAAATGAAGGATTGGTAACAGGTTACAGGTTTCAGTTGGTATCCATTTATTTTCTATTGGTGGAATGATATTTCTTGCAGTATGCATTCAATTGATGGTCACAGGTAAGAGCAGGTTGAGGGTTTTAGGAAATCTTAGGAACAACCCAATAGATCAGGCATAGGTCTACGGGTTCTTCGCTACCTCGCAAGGAGGATATAACACCCCATTTGGAGAGAGTTGTTAGAACTTTTTTTATTTTTGGGGGAGTTGATATTATCACCATATCAATTTCCAGCTTACATTGGTGACTTGGTAGTTATGATGGTTTGTCGGTTTGATTAATCATAAAATATTTTCTAGATTTGACAATAAAATGGGTTTTAAAGGTGCTTTGGGTAAAATAAAGAAAGTGTTTCATAATGCTAAATATTATTTTACAATGATAACAAATCTTTCATGTGAAAAATACTGTACAGAAGAGGGAGATTCATAAGAGGGAGGAATGTGAATACATGAGCTTAATGCAAAGGAAAAGCCATTAATAAGTTTAGCTTATGTTGAAGCATGATAAAATAAATAAGGTAATCAATGTTACTTCCATTCTAGAAGCATTTGCAAAAATAATGTGATTCTTATCCTGGCACGAGTGCAAAGTGATCAAAGTAAAGGGTGGTTTATTATTAAGCCTTAATCGTTGGAACATGAAAGTGTAGACCTTTACAATGCCCCAACAAAAGCAAATGATAAACATACAACGATTATAATATCCAAGCTCACAAAGGATAATAAAATATTCGAATTAGTTCCCAAGGATGTAGCCAAGTAATTAAAAAAATAATACAATTTCTAGCATTATGTATCACATATTGTCCTTATTGGAAAAATAATGTGATCCTTATCTTAGCATGCAAAGTGATCAAAGTAAAGGGTGGTTTATTATTAAGCCTTTTTCGTTAGAACATGAAAGTGTATACCTTTAGAATGCCATGTATCACATATTGGCCTAAGATTTATTTTATTAAAAAACATTGGCACAAGGACAATCTTTAAGTCCAAGCTCAACACGGAGAGCCATTCAACATGTCGACGTACCACATCAACACAACACACAAGTCAAGACAAACCAAAGCTCGTCGATCAAGTCCAAGCGTTAAGCAATATTATGCACCACGGGATGGTATGGACTGATACCATCAACGGTTATAAACAATTGAAAAGTCCATTACCTGACATAAGTGGGATAATGTTGCATGGTAAAAACAATATAGAAGGGTAAGTTTTAAACCACATCACTGGTAGTCGCAACATCATATGCTAGTTGTAGCTTTGGTTAATGATACTACCGGAAAACTTGCTAGAGCACACTATTATAATGAAGAGGTGACGGTTGCACTAATTCTTGGGACAGAAACAAATGTTGTTATGTAGAGCGTGATAAATAAGTGCCAACTTGCAAAATCTGGAAGCATGACAATCGACATGGAATGGGGAAATATCTGGTCATCTCATCTCCCACGGACTCGTTATGATGATGCAGAAGGCTTGAATGCAGGAGAGGCCGCGTGCATGCTCTCACAAGAAGACATGGCAGAGGCGAAGGAGAATGGAGGCATTGTAACATGGAGAGAGTGGCATAGAAATGCCATGCGGCCAAACGAAAATATACATGGTGGCGTTGTTTTAAAAGAATTGGTTGATTAAATTTTGCAAAACAATTTAAATGAAATGATGGTTTATATTTAAGTCACTTATCATCCAACTACTTAAAAACATTCCGCAGGGAAAATTGCTGAGAGGTTAGCGTCCAAAGGCCTCAATGAAATTTTATACCAGCGTGTGGATTTAGACACGCGTTGATGCAGCGTTAGTTTGTCAAACAGATCAACGATTGCAAATTATTCCTCCTGCACAAGTGAAGTGAGTTTAACGTTCAAGGGGAAGAGAGGAATTTCAAACTTTTGCAATCAACCCTGATGCTGAAGGGATTCTAGAACTGTTTTCCCACCTCCGTGTGCGCTTCAAAGAATTCTCAGATGTTGGTCATGTGATAAATGATGAGATTGGTAATGTAGATTCGAGCAGCAAAAAAATGATGGTAAAGGTGGAGATGGTAGATTTTGTCGTTTTCATGACTCAACGCAGCTGAAAGATATTTTGACAGTCTTCTGAGATTCCTTCAAAGAACAAGTTATGGTTCGTACATATTTCTACAAGTCCAGCAAACTTGTTGCTAGAGGTCTCATTAAGTTGATAATAGTTACATATTCTCGTGGAGGTGGAGACTTGATGGATCGACGGGTGGAACTAGATCGTCGAATGATGGATTGGATTGTGGGTCTGGATACTGAAATGAATGAGATTGTTGAAGGAAGCCATTTGTATAAGCCAAATATGTTAGTGAAGCAGGTTTTGCTTCCTGATGAGAAAAAAAAAATGCATTTGTGGATTGCGGATAATCTCAACAAATTTAGGCAATATAGAAGGAATGTTGGTCTTAAAGATGTGATAACATATGGAGCAGGATTAGTTATACTTATTTGTGGGCCGTGAGGAACTGGAAAGACAATGAAAGTCAACATTGTTGCTCATCATTTAGGGAAACACGTTCTTCTTGAATATTTTCATTCACTTCAGACAGTTTCTGGAGGAAATATGGAGTTGTATGAAGCAATAATAAATGTTCGCTACTAACTAACGTTTATATCTTAATGAGATAATGCATAGGCACATAACCTGTGTGAGTGAATCTCACACACCAGATCACACATGGAGATATAAGATATATAAGCTTCCATCAGAACACTTCCTGGTTGCTGAGAACATTGATTAGCAGAAAATATCTTTACGGATGTCGGTTGCAAATGTGTGGTAGTCTACAGATGAATTCATTCACAGACAGATTTTGTTCCAAAGAAATCAATAAATGAGTTCATACCGAGTAGTGCTATACGCAAACGTATGGAATTTATGGCTAGATTTGAAAAGTCGATGTACAAACGACTTACCAAGGAAAACATGTGATAGATTTTGCAGAGAGGAAAAGTAACTCTCTCGAGCTTACTCTCTGCATAATGCCCCAACAAGATAATAAGCACCTTTATGCTACTGTAAAGAGGTTATGCGAGTTGGAGTTTGGTGTTTGGACCCAGTGTTGTTTGGCAGATCATGTCAAAAATACAGGCCTGAATACTTTGCTAATGTTATACTAAAAATAAATGCAAAACTTGGTGGGCAGAACTCATTGATTGGTTGACGAGGAGAGGAATAACCTTCCCCTTATATCAAACGCGCCTTCGTTAATAATTGGTGCTGATATTTCACATTCTAAATTTGGAGAGGAGGGTCCATATCTATGTGCTTTTGTTGCAAGTATCGATTGGCCATGCTTCTCTAAGTATGAAGAAATTATTCGCACCCAAAAGCGAGATTCAGAGATATTTGATGATCTATACTGGGAAAACAGAGGTTGTCGAATTTGTTTTTACATTGGATTCCAAACACGACAGAGATGTTTTTAGGGCTTATGTTAAAATATTGAATTCTGATATAAACTCAAAGCACGTTGCTTCATTTTCGAAGCCGTTGTTGCAGTGCTTGATCCTGAAGAGTGATCAGAAGGTAACTGGTACTTTGTTAGCTATATGGAATGACAAAGGAAACAACAATTGAAAAATTGAGGAAGAACAAGAGAATAAGCTCTTAAAATGGAAGCCAAAGAAATCAGTCTTTCCAGCAGTCGAAGTGGAGTTACGCGGGTGCTCATTCAATCTACCATTTGAGGCCTACCAGGATGCACCTGAAATAAACAGTTCATTCATCTCGCTTGGGTTCTAGGAGAATGCAATTTACTATTGCGCCGGTGAAAAGAACATCTAAACATTCCTTATGAAATAGATATCGTAACCATAAAATCTCTCCAAAGAGTGAATATCACATATACTTCTCAGCTATGTTACCAGAAACGAGAAACGGGAAACGAAACGAGAAACGAGAAGGTACGAGAAACGAAGTTACCAGGTTTCTCAAGTA
>LPNX010719899.1:306401-324581 GCA_001517045.1 Pseudotsuga menziesii | reverse complement strand
CAAAAAAACGAAAATTCGTTTCTTGATAAACCGCTGGGGAAAACGCTGCGTCTTTTAAGAAACGGAATTTTGGCTGCAGAAACGAAAACGGCCGTAGAAAACCGCGTTTTCCGTCTCGTTGCCGTTTCTACACCGTTTTTTGTGATAAACGTGGCCTGCCGTCACGTTTCTGGTAACATAGCTTCTCAGTGCATGATATGTTTTCACGGTAATAGCACGAGTGAAATGAGTTTTGCAGATGCAACTGAAGATAGGAATATGGATGAGATGGATAATATAAAAGAAGTTGGAAATGGTACCAAAATTAAATATGTAATTGAAATTTTGGATAAATTACCCAATGAATTAGTTCACGTTGACACATTTTACTAGTTTTAAAAGACTCTTGTTCAAACAAAAG
The DNA here is from genome assembly GCA_001517045.1 of Pseudotsuga menziesii. Taxonomy (NCBI): domain Eukaryota; kingdom Viridiplantae; phylum Streptophyta; class Pinopsida; order Pinales; family Pinaceae; genus Pseudotsuga; species Pseudotsuga menziesii. The sequence goes on along the minus strand of LPNX010719899.1, from coordinate 324,181 downwards.
ATTGCAGATGCAAAGAAACGAGATGGGAAGGTCATACGCGGGAGATTAATTCGTAGGTATTAGAATTGCATAATACAGAGCATTGAAATTCAGTTATTAAAAGGATAAATACAATTTACAGATGGTTTTCGGTTGAAGAACAGCTGGAAGCATCCTCAGGAATTCGAAACCTGTCAGAGCAACAGTTTTAGATTTAGTTGTTTATTATCAAACTGATTCCTAAAATACAGTAATTCGTTATGCAAGTGTCAGTATTTCAGTAGTAATTTTTATTTTTAGAAAGTAGAATTTAAGATGACTCATACCTTCTTGGGAGGCTGGGAAGGTGTAGTTTTTTTTACATAAGCATGTGTAATAGACGAAAACAGAGTTTGAGTGGGAAGGTGTAGTTTTTTCTACATAAGCATATGTAATAGACAAAAACAGAGTTAGACTCGATGAGGAGAGAGGTATTTACCGTAAATATTGGGTATTGTTTCATCTTATGAATGTAGACAAAGTTGCAGAAAGGAAAGGTTGGAAATTCTTGAAGACAGAGTTTTTTATGCTAGTGTTTTCTCAGCAAGTAATTTTGTACTTCCAGTTTCCCACTCCATTTTGTATTTTTCTTTCATGTTTGAGTAAGAGTTATATGAACTAGAATTTATCCTTTGATGTTCTAATTGATTGATTCAAACATTTTTAAATCTTTCTTCTACAGAATGCATCCTTGTTAGATGCTCTTTTTAATGGAGTGTTTTCCTTTGTCTACTACCATCTTGAAATGTCTAAATTATGAGGAAATGGTATCTACCCTTCCTCTATCATTGTTCTTTTCAAACCCCAATCTATTGCTACTCAAACCATTATCTGTTTATTGACTCCATTTCCCAATGGTCTCTTTTCAAGTCTGTCTTACCAAACTTTTTCCTATTAGAAATATGACCTTTTGAGTGTTGTTGTTGAATATTTTGAGTGTGAAATATTTATGGTTATTGAGAGATCCGTCGCTGACTATATAAGGTTAGAATGCATTGTAAAGTTGGTTATGTGGTTACCTCGAGATTTCCTTGATACAACACAAGGTAAGTCTAAGTGCTAACACATAGCATTGTTGTATTTTAGGGTATTTTCAAATCCTACTATGAGAAATTGTTCAAAGAGATCTTAGATCAGATACTTGTACTAAGACCAAGGACGTAAAATCCGAGGTATATCTACCCTTATATCCCCTACAAGGCACTCACCCTATTGTTGGGAGACAACATTATACCTCCCATCCTTAACTATTGATCCACATTTGATGTAAGGTATCCATAATGGCCAAACTTAGGCCATTTCCAAGGACCATTTGTGAGTGCAAGTGACTCTTGATGTCAGTAATTTCCCTTGGGAGGTGTTTCCAAGTCCTTTTGATTGGAACATTGGTCCCATCGCCAGTAGAATTGAATCTCCATTACCTCTACTAGTTGATTGTTGTGTGGATTCCACTATCACCATCAATTGTGCTTTTGGGAGGCCTGGTTACATTTGAGAGGAAGAACGATAGGTCTTTTAGGGAATTTACACTTGTTGTTATTTTCTAAATACAAGATCATTAAACTAATAAATTAAATAAAACATACATGTGGACACCTTTTCACTAAGACCATATTGCACATATCACTCACACCTTGCACCATTTTTCATTTGTTGTGGTTGGAATATTCTAGCATTGTTATCAACCCAAATAACACTTCTCTGTCCGAGTGCCGACACTTCATATGTTGGCACACAAAAGGACATTTATGGATTGAAGGTTGCCTAAACACTATAGATGGGCATGATATGAGATGCATTCACTATCCACCCAGCTTGCCATTTTACCTTTTTATATGTTGATTGGTGTATGCGACTCTTTCCACAGCAACTCACGTATGTATGCAACTATCTCCACAGCATATCACGTACTGTACGCGAGTATTGTCATTGCAACCGATGTATCGATTTGTACGCGGGTTTCCCTTATAGCAACTTACGTGTCATACGCGGGTTGCTAGTATCAATACTCGCGTACGCCTCCATTCGACATTAAAAATAATATAACACGATTAATGGAGATTTGTTAAGCCCTAATCATTAACTATCTTAACTGTCCCAACCTCCTCAACCTTTGAAACTGCTCTATTTTCCTAAGTATAAATAGAGGCCTTGTGGAGAGCATTAATCAATCATACTTGGAGAGCAAAGTTATGCTGGTGGTATATCTTCAGAAGTCTTTGCAATAGCAGAACACACAATCCTTTGGTTGCAGAGGAGTCCTTGTTTCAGGCGTTGGGTTGTACACTTATGTCATTCACTATTGTTAATAAAGAGAATCCTTCTTCCAACTTTGTGTTGAGTCTCTTTCATGTATCATGGTTTGATGAATATTTACGATTAAGCACTCTATATATTGTTTATCTAACTTTTCATATATACATGTATAAGATTGTACTTGGAGGATTTGCTCTTTACAGGTGAAGGAGGTGCATCCCTGAAAGCTTTGGAGAGTAGTAGAGCGGGAGAAGACAAAGCTTGGATCAACCATCGTTAATCGGGTGGGTTCATCATATCTTTCTATTTCCTTTCTGTACTTTAAAGTTGATTGTCTGCATGTTTTAAGAGTAAGTTGGTAACCCCAGACCCTCGGTTATACGGGTGTTTATTATTGAACAATAGAACTGGTGACTCCACATGGGAGCCCAGACTGCTGTGGGTTATTTCTGTTTATCGTTGCCGAATCTTTGCCTTGAGTCTGTGTGTGGTATCCTGTCTTGGTTCATGCTTAGGATAGTGTTTGAAGACCTTGAAATTTTTTCTTTTTATTAGAAATTTTTTTAACTGTACGCGAGTTGCTCTTATATACAGTCGCATACAGAGGCCTGCATACACGAGTTTCTCTCTAGGACAGTCATGTACACTACACGGGTTGCCCTTATATGCAGTCGCGGACAAGCCTTACCATTGGAATTTTTGGGTTAGGGTTTGCTTGTCCTTTTCCCTCTATAAGCTCTGTTTGCTGGTTGGTCTTCCTTATAAGCACTGTACTGTGAGTTTAATGACCTTGTTGGCCACACCTTGTGCTTTCTTATAAAGCCCTTGAGTTATTTTGTTTGGATTGTCTCTTTGTTTGCAACTTGAAGTGGATTTTCCTGTTTGGGTTATAGGTTTAAGTGTCGGTTGTCTGAATCAGTGATCAGGATTCCAGACATTGTTTATCCCAGTCTATTTTCGGATAGTGGTTGGTGTGCCACTTGCCTTTATGTGTTTTCAGTGATTTCCTTTCATTGTATCCACCCAAGCTAGGGTTCGAAGTCTTCCTTAGGTGGTTGATTCTTGGTCTTTTTAATCTGTTTACTTCACTTTGCTTATTTTATACAGTTTGTTTAATTCAAGCATACTCAAGTTTTTTGTGCATCTAGGTGCATAGTAGTCTTTGAGCATTTTAAAAAAGTGAAAAGAAAACATCTTAAAAGATTTTGCATAGAGTAGTTTTGCTTTCAGTTTTTAAAAATATAATCTCAAAAAACTACAAAAATTTAGTCTTAGTGTTCTCTTTATCGTTGATTTTTCATCAATTTATATTTACAAAAATAAAAAAGAAGTTTGTTTTAGTAGTGATAATTTGCTTTGAAAACATACACCTTTGCTTTTATATTTCTTATCGAGCCAAAAAAACATCATAGTCTTTCACTCCACTTCCTTCTGAGTAAGAAATAGCCCTTAAAATGAACGCAATAATGGAAATTTATTAGTAACTTTTTATTTTTTAGGGCCATTCACCTACTAGCTTAGGCTAGACTTGTGGGATAGGAATTGTAAACTTCCCATAAGTTTTAAAATTCAGACATAGTGGACCATTCAATAAGTAAACCCTTATATTTATCGATAGTTTCTAGGAAGCTCCTCTCAAACAAGAGTCAAGCATGAGGCCCCGTGGAGGCATTGAATTGAGGAGATAACCATTTGATTCCTTGTCGAAACGTAAATCAGGAATTTTACACATCTGGGGATTCTGTCCTAGACATATTTTTGGGCTCAACTACCTTGCCCATGCGTACGAGTCAGGCTTGCGACTGTCCCCGAGATTGTTGGTATAGCTAAGGTAGCCTTTAGTCTCTTGACATCTAGGGTTCATACCTAGGTAAACCATAAGACTATTTCTGGTTCACCTTGAACAAGCTTGGAAGGTAACCCTTGTTGAAATTATTGGAGGGCGGTGGGTGATGCCTCCGCTTGTGCCTAAGAATCTCTTTAATGATGCCGAGTAATTGTTTTTCAGCTTTCTTCGGGAAAATATATCTTTTACCCTTACTGATTGTTGAGACTTTAGGAATTTTCGCAGTGATATATTTGTGGTTTGTCTATGTTTAGCTAACCTTAGGGTTTGAATTGTCAAATTTACAATCATGGAGGACCAACCTGTTAGAAGGTCACGAAGGTTGCAAAACCTTCCTCCTCTCATCACATTGAAACCTCCACCTCCACCTCAAAGGCAGAGATTGGACACGGACGGTTCATTTGAACCAATAGGAGTAAGTGAAGTTCTAGGTGAACCAACACTTAGAGCTAACTGTTTTGATTTTAATACAGTTGAGATAGAAGACTTGCATGATGACGAGTTTGCAAGGAATTTTAATACACCATTGACTGACATAAACGATCCTGTGATCATCCAGGTTAGGCATTTTGATTCACCTATTTTAGGTGTCCCTGTGGGCAAGATAATAACTACTACGAGAGAAAGTTCTTTTTCTTTCACCTCAACCTTTTTGGCTGAAAGGGTACTACCTCCCTCGGTAAGTGCCCCTATATCTAGCATACCTACTACGCCATTGACTCTAGCGAGCCGAGTGGTCCAACCATCGGTTCCCACAAGCCTAGCAGGTGATTCTAGTGACATGGTTGCTGGGATCCCTAGTGTACCTATTGTTCCTTCCTCCTTTGCACACACTGCCTAGAGCGGTCCGGTAGGATCCTCGACTTTCATCCAAGGATTTACTTGGAATGGGGGACATATTCCCCCATCCACTCCATACATAGGCCCATCACCTTATTATGTACGAGTGCAGTTTGGAAACACTACCTCTTACATACAAGGTTTCCAAACTCTGGTCTTGGCCCTGTTCACGACCTCTCCCTTTTCGTTGTTCAACAGAGGGATACCTGTTCCCTTTTTTCAAAACCCAGTTTTGACTACCCGAACCTCGTATACTACACCTCCTACTTACAATCCTGTGGCTTACAGATGGAATCTATTTCAAAGTAATCCATCCACTTCGCAACCGGTAGTAGGGGAAACCCCACCTTTACATATGGGTATTCGAGGGCAAGTCCCTCTAATCCCCAGATTGACACTTTTAGTGCTCCGGTGCGACCCAAGCTTCCTTTCCTGGCAACATTAAACTTGCCAAATTTGTCAAAATTGATGAAAGACCCGATGAGGCATGACCCCTTGTGGTCACCTGTGCCCACCAAATTGCCATCAGACATCCCTAAATTTGAGGGAAAAGTTGGTGAAGATCATGGGGCTCATGCCACCACTTTTCATTTATGGTGTTCTTTTAATTCGTTGAATGAAGAATTAGTTAGGTTGAGGCTGTTTCAAAGAACTTTAATGAATACTGCAGCAAAATGGTACATTGAGTTGCCTTCTACTGCGTTTAGTAGTTTTTGGGACTTGACTAGTGTATCCTTAGCCACTTTCAGCTTCCGGTCCTGTTATCTCTAGAGTTTTTCACCTGTTTATTTTTAAATTTTTTATGGTTGGTTTTTATTGTTTTAATTTTGCTTGGTTTTATATTTTATGATTGATCGACTACCATTAGGGTTCCTTTTATTTCCTAAAATCATCAAAAGCTTCATTCATAAACTATGAACCCAGGTATGTGCAAATAAGTATATTCTTACAACTGGCAGCGTTTTACTTCTGGCAACAGAGTTTCATGTTCAAGGATGTATAGGGTGAAGGCCTCTTAAATCTGCATTACTAACCGAGGCTTGAAGAGGCTCAGGGGGTTTTCAAGTGTCAAAGGGAAGCAATGAAGAAGAAAATAGAGCATGTATGGTCAGAAGGCCTCTAGAAGGAGGTAAATGCTAGTTTTCTTTAGCAAGGTATCAATAGAATTTCAGCAAACCTGAAGAGTCGTGTAAAGAAAGGAAGCATGACACAAGAAAAATTTGAGAAGATTATGTCTCTGATCACGGGAGTTGTAGATTATGCAGAATTATGGAATGTCGATATGGTGATAGAGGCCGTAATAGAGAAAATTTCCTTGAAGCAAGAAATATTTATTGACTTGGAGAAGATTTGTCCCCCACACTGCATCTTGGCCAGTAATACATCTACGATTGATCTCAATCTCATTGGTGCAAAAACACATGTTCAAGACCGTATAATAGGGGCACATTTTTTCAATCCAGCGCACGTGATGCCACTCCTTGAAATTATTTGAACAGAGAAAACCTCACCTTAGATTATTGTTGACCTTATAAATGTTGGAAAGATTATAAAGAAAGTCCCCATTGTGGTGGGGAATTGCACTAGCTTTGCTGTCAATCGAATGTTCTTTCCATACACTCAATCATCCCAGTTGTTGGCAAATCTTGGTGTAGATATTTACAGAATAGACAAAGTTATGACAAGTTTTGGATTGCCAATGGGTCCATTCAGATTGCAAGATCTTGTTGGATATGAAGTATCTATTGAGGTTGGCAAGCAATTTGTTACAGCCTTTCCAGAGAGGACTTTCAAGTCGCCACTAACCCAACTATTGTTAGAAAATAAACGAGCCGGGGAAAAGAATGGTAAGGGATACTATTTATATGATAAGAACAGGAGAGCTCGTCCAGCACCTGAGGTCAGAGAGATCATCGAACAATCAATAAAGATTACTCAAATAATGCCTGTTGGAAAGCCTATTGTTGTCACCGACCAAGAAATAGTGGAGATGATATACTTCCCAGTTGTGAATGAGTCATGCCGGGTTCTTGATGAAGGCATTGCGATTCGAGCATCAGATCTTGATGTTTCATCTGTCCTAGGGATGGGCTTCCCTGCATACAGAGGTGGGATATTGTTTTGGGCAGATTTTGTTGGTGCAGGACATATATACTCTAGTCTTAAAAAGTGGTCTGAATCATATGGTGGCCTACGTGGGTTTTCCAGGCGAGACAAATGAATGAACATGTTTCCTGGCTTGGAAATGTTGTGATTAGGCCTGATCAGATGCAGGCGATTGGTCCATTCCTTGTTCTTGTTTTCATTCCACTTTTTGATCAAGTAATTTATCCTTTCTTTAAGAAGCATGGAGTTGCTATGACAGATATACGAAGGATGATTTTGGGGATGTTCCTGTGCTCTGTTGTATTTTTTGCATCAGGATTGCTCCAGCTAGCCATTGATAAAAAAGCCAATTCAGGATCCCTCACATCTAATATTAACACTTTATCAGGTTCAGAGCCTGATAATTGGTATCTTATGGACTTAGCTTATCCAAATGGAAAGTCAAAGAAAATATCAATTCTTTGGCAAGTACCTCAGTATGCAATATTAACAGCAGCAGAAGTATTATTTAGTGTTACTGGATTGGAATTTGCTTATTCACAGGCCCCTATTTCTATGAAATCAGTTGTTCAAGCATTCTGGGGTTCGACATCTGCTGGAAGGGATTTGATAACCATTATTATTGTGGGAATCATTGGGAATAAGATATCAATAGGAAATAGGTCATCTTTATTTGCAGCGGGAGGTATTATCGCTATGGTGTTGATGATGTGGCTAAGTTCTTGTTTCAAAGAGGCAGATAATCCCAACGATGAGGAAGTCGTGGTGACTGGTAATTCAGAAGTTGAATCCACAACCATGTTCTATGGTAAAGCGATACCTAAGCCCATGATTTCCACCGGTGGAGAAATTGTTAGGGATGACTTCGGGTCTTCTCAGTTTGAAGACATCCCAAGTGAGACCGAGAACACCATAGAGGAAGCTGCATTGCATCCGCAAAATGTAGGAAATAAGAATGCTGTATTGTTGCAAAGGTAGCCTCGAACCTCATGGATGTCTTGTTGTGGTATTCTAGAAATTTTTACAGGCTCTCGTAGCTGAAATGGGTGAAAACAATGAGGAAGCCAGCACAGAAGAAGGATCATATTTCCAGATGGCAGACACCTAAAAACAAAGAATTATTTTTATATTTAATGACTGTTGGTTTCCATATTTTCAGGCAGCGAATCATCATTTTAGCAACTAACTTGATAGGTGGAAGACCTCATTGAAGAGGTAGAGGAGCAAATAAGTTGAAGAATATATTCCAGATGTTAGAGCATTCGAAGGCCTAAAATCAGCAGTCGGTTAACATTTTAAGGGGCTGGAAATCTTCTAGATCAAAAAGATTTATGCCTTGAATTATGCTTAAACCAGAATAGATGATTCCAATATATCCATTCCAGATATATTACAAATCTAGGAACATAATTCGATTCCTAAGAGGCTGATATCAGCTCTTATATTGTAAATTGTTATAATATGAATGATTGGGATGTAAAGAAAAAGGAGAAGTCCCAGTTAGGGGCTCGAGAGAAGTGAGTTCTTCCTTTCAGGAGAACGCAGGGGACTATGGGGTTGGCTGTTTTGGGAGATATGTTGGAACTTTTGTAGAGACATTCTGTATATAATGAATCCTTGCAGCTTCAATAACAGGTTTTAGTTTTGAATAAGCTTGATGTTGATTTATTTCTGTACTGTATGAATTGTCTCTTTGATAAATCTTTTGTGTACTTGGTCATTCACATTCCAATACATAATTCTTATTATAAGTTGACAATTACCTTTTATTTTGACAAACAGTAATAGTTTGACTTCATGACTTAGGATCATAAGACCTGGATGTTGGACTTTGTCATTGTTTTCATGTTATACAGTGTTTATTTGATTTTCCTACAGCTCTGACTCATACCAGCCTTTATCTTAATGCTTTGATATCCTGATTAATACCTGTATATACTTATCTGTGACATATACCAGATACATATATTGTAAATTGTGTGATATTTTGATCTCATACCTAAAGCTATGCAAACTGTATAAACAAATGATGTTAGCCTAGTACCTTTCTAGTACTGTAAGTTTATATTAGCCCTGGTTTGATACCAGCTTTTATTTTTGATTTATTTTCATTTGATTTGATCATTTTCAAACTAAGATTTCCTTAAGCTTGGATCCTGTAGTCTAGGTCCAACTTTAGGGATAACATATTCTGGCGCCGTTGCCGGGGAGAGAGGAGTGAAGATATCTTCCCCAGGAAAGAACATCAAAGATCAGATCCGGCTCTTGATGGTGGACAGGAGCAGGGCATTAGTTAGACTACAGATTTATTCACCGGGCGACTCCATGTTTGAAGAATCCACAGGCGATTTTACAAGATTTCAACGCTTAGATGATGATTTCATTTGAATGATGAGGACTTCTGATCCGGCTTCTATTGTTTCAAGGTATGCATGTCTAGATTTTGCAGAACTTCCCGGTTTTCCGAATTGTATTCCTTCAGATGAATATTTATTGAGAAACAGTCCTAAATTCAATGGAGAAGATCTGCGTTTAGCTGTGCAACACATATCTAATTTTCGTGACTTTGCAAAGTTACTCAGAATTAAACATGAAGATGTCTTCACTAGATTATTTTATGATTCATTACAGGGGGAGTGTAAAAGTTGGGTTGAATATTTGCCTGTTGGGTCAATTAGATCATTATCAGGTTTTTGGCTTATATTTCTAAAGACATGGATGGGAAAGACAAAGTCTAGGGCAGATTCTCTTTCCATTAAATATTTTAAGGAATGGAGTGATATGTACGATGATGAGGAAAAAGTTGAAATTTTTTCTTCTATTTTGTCTTCTTATCTAAGGTCAAGCTCATGTAACTCAGAATCTAAAGTCATATTTTTAAAAGAATTTGCTGTACACATTGAGAAAGAGATTAAAGCCGTAGAGGTCAAAATACAGGATTTGTCCTTTCAAAGCCCTTTTCAGCTGTCTTTCGATATCAGGATTGAGAATAAGGACGGGTTTGATAATCCAAAACTGAGAAAATGGTATGACCCAGTAGCTGATTACATCAAGGAATTTATCGAGTCAAGGTTTCAGTATACATTTTACGATAAATCTGAAAATCAAAATTTCAGACAATTGATGATTGTTGTTCCTGTTTTCATTTTGCTAATCCACAGATCAAGACTTTCATTAAGCATTCAGATACTTGTATGGCTTCACTGGAAACATGATTTTACCTGATCAAAAGAAAGTAGTTTTGGTTAGTGTAGGAGCTATGAATAAATAAGCTTGATTGTTCAAGCATTTCTTTAAAGTTTGTACAGTGTGATCAGATTGTTGTGAGAAGATTATTTCAATCTGCAGATTCAGTCAGTGGTTTGTTCAGTAGCAGAGATTTGTGATGAAGAATCCAGCCCAATGGAAATAAGGCACTTGGTCTACTTGTTCTTAGCAGCTCACAGGTAGCATGCCATCCCCAGGCGGAGCCACATGTTATCTCTAGAGTTTTTCACCTGTTTATTTTTAAATTTTTTATGGTTGGTTTTTATTGTTTTAATTTTGCTTGGTTTTATATTTTATGATTGATTGAATGCCATTAGGGTTCCTTTTATTTCCTAAAATCATCAAAAGATTCATTCATAAACTATGAACCCAGGTATGTGCAAATAAGTATATTCTTACAACTGGCAGCGTTTAACTTCTGGCAACAGAGTTTCATGTTTAGGGTTGTATAGGGTGAAGGCCTCTTAAATCTGCATTACTAACTGAGGCTTGAAGAGGCTCAGGGGGTTTTCAAATGTCAAAGGGAAGCAATGAAGAAGAACATAGAGCATGTATGGTCAAAAGGCCTCTAGAAGGAGGTAAATGCTAGTTTTCTTTAGCAAGGTATCAATAGAATTTCAGCAAACCTGAAGAGTCGTGTAAAGAAAGGAAGCATGACACAAGAAAAATTTGAGAAGATTATGTCTTTGATAACGGGAGTTGTAGATTATGCAGAATTCAGGAATGTCGATATGGTGATAGAGACCATAATAGAGAAAATTTCCTTGAAGCAAGAAATATTTATTGACTTGGAGAAGATTTGTCCCCCACACTGCATCTTGGCCAGTAATACATCTGTGATTGATCTCAATCTCATTGGTGCAAAAACACAAGTTCAAGACCGTATAATAGGGGCACATTTTTTCATTCCAGCGCACGTGATGCCACTCCTTGAAATTATTCGAACAGAGAAAACCTCACCTCAGATTATTGTTGACCTTATAAATGTTGGAAAGATTATAAAGAAAGTCCCTGTTGTGGTGGGGAATTACACTGGCTTTGATGTCAATCGAATGTTCTTTCCATACACTGAATCATCCCAGTTGTTGGCAAATCTTGGTGTAGATATTTACAGAATAGACAAAGTTATGACAAGTTTTGGATTGCCAATGGGTCCATTCAGATTGCAATATCTTGTTGGATATGAAGTATCTATTGAGGTTGGCAAGCAATTTTTTACAGCCTTTCCAGAGAGGACTTTCAAGTCGCCACTAACCCAACTATTGTTAGAAAATAAATGAGCCGGGGAAAAGAATGGTAAGGGATACTATTTATATGATAAGAACAGGAGAGCTCGTCCAACACCTGAGGTCAGAGAGATCATCGAACAATCAATAAAGATTACTCAAATAATGCCTGGTGGAAAGCCTATTGTTGTCACCGACCGAGAAATAGTGGAGATGATATACTTCCCAGTTGTGAATGAGTCATGGCGGGTTCTTGATGAAGGCATTGCGATTCGAGCATTAGATCTTGATGTTTCATCTGTCCTAGGGATGGGCTTCCCTGCATACAGAGGTGGGATATTGTTTTGGGCAGATTCTGTTGGTGCAGGACATATATACTCTAGTCTTAAAAAGTGGTTTGAATCATATGGTGGCCTACGTGGGTTTTCCAGGCGAGACAAATGAATGAACATGTTTCCTGGCTTGGAAATGTTGTGATTAGGCCTGATCAAATGCAGGCTATTGGTCCATTCCTTGTTCTTGTTTTCATTCCACTTTTTGATCAAGTAATTTATCCTTTCTTTAAGAAGCATGGAGTTGCTATGACAGATATACAAAGGATGATTTTGGGGATGTTCCTGTGCTCTGTTGCATTTTTTGCATCAGGATTGCTCCAGCTAGCCATTGATAAAAAATCCAATTCAGGATCCCTCACATCTAATATTAACACTTTATCAGGTTCAGAGCCTGATAATTAGTATCTTATGGACTTAGCTTATCCAAATGGAAAGTCAAAGCAAATATCAATTCTTTGGCAAGTACCTCAATATGCAATATTAACAGCAGCAGAAGTATTATTTAGTGTTACTGGATTGGAATTTGCTTATTCACAGGCCCCTATTTCTATGAAATCAGTTGTTCAAGCATTCTAGGGTTCGACATCTGCTGGAAGGGATTTGATAACCATTATTATTGTGGGAATCATTGGGAATAAGATATCAATAGGAAAGAGGTCCTCTTTATTTGTAGTGGGAGGTATTATCGCTATGGTGTTGACGATGTGGCTAAGTTCTTGTTTCAAAGAGGCAGATAATCCCAACGATGGGGAATTCATGGTGACTGGTAATTCAGAAGTTGAATCCACAACCATGTTCTATGGTAAAGCGATACCTAAGCCCATGATTTCCACCGGTGGAGAAATTGTTAGGGATGACTTCGGGTCTTCTCAGTTTGAAGACAACCCAAGTGAGACCGAGCACACCATAGAGGAAGCTGCATTGCATCCGCAAAATGTAGGAAATAAGAATGTTGTATTGTTGCAAAGGGAGCCTCGAACCTCATGGATGTCTTGTTGTGGTATTCTAGAAATTTTTACAAGCTCTCGTAGCTGAAATGGGTGAAAACGATGAGGAAGCCAGCACAGAAGAAGGATCAGATTTCCAGATGGTAGACACCTAAAAACAAAGAATTATTTTTATATTTAATGACTGTTGGTTTCCATATTTTCAGGCAGCGAATCATCATTTTAGCAACTAACTTGATAGGTGGCAGACCTCATTGAAGAGGTAGAGGAGCAAATAAGTTGAAGAATATATTCCAGATGTTAGAGCATTCGAAGGCCCAAAATCAGCAGTCGGTTAACATTTTAAGGGGCTGGAAATCTTCTAGATTCAAAAAGATTTATGCCTTGAATTATGCTTAAACCAGAATAAATGATTCCAATATATCCATTCCAGATATATTGCAAATCTAGGAACATAATTCGATTCCTAAGAGGCTGATATCAGCTCTTATATTGTAAATTGTTATAAATTGAATGATTGGGATGTAAAGAAAAAGGAGAAGTCCCAGCTAGGGGCTCGAGAGAAGTGAGTTCTTCCTTTCAGGAGAACGCAGGGGACTGTGGGGTTGGCTGTTTTGGGAGATATGTTGGAACTTTTTTAGAGACATTCTGTATATCATGAATCCTTGCAGCTTCAATAACAGGTTTTAGTTTTGAATAATCTTGATGTTGATTTATTTCTGTACTGTATGAATTGTCTCTTTGATAAATCTTTTGTGTACTTGGTCATTCACATTCCAATACATAATTCTTATTATAAGTTGACAATTACCTTTTATTTTGACAAACAGTAATAGTTTGACTTCATGACTTAGGATCAGAAGACCTGGATGTTGGACTTTGTCATTGTTTTCATGTTATACAGTGTTTATTTGATTTTCCTACAGCTCTGACTCATACCAGCCTTTATCTTAATGCTTTGATATCCTGATTAATACCTGTATATACTTATCTGTGACATATAATAGATACATATATTGTAAATTGTGTGATATTTTGATCTCATACCTAATGTAATGTCCCCGGTTTCAACCGTGTTTTCATGATGTATATAATGTAATTAATCGTGGTGAGGAGCTCAAGGCAAAAGCCCCACCATCGATTCGGTTGTGTATGTTTCGGCAATGGGGATAGTTGCCGATGGTTTGTCATGCTATCCGGCACATTATAATTCGGCATCATGTAAACATGCACATCAAATAAATTAAAACCACAACCAGCTACGGCAGTGCAACGTTGAATGAAAAGGGCGTGATTCCAAAGGAAAAGGGGTGGGGATGTCAAACCTTAGTTTATGGGGGAAAAACCCATGTGTTTCTACCTTTGTTTTGTTTTCCCCTTTCTTGTCTTACCCAACCTCTCCAACCGCTTCATTGTCTTGAATTTGTTAGTTGGGGGCAGTTATTGCATGACGGAACGTGGGCATGGAAAAACGTGGGTTTGGCAGGCTGCTGTCAGTTTTGACAGTACGCATGCCCAGCAGAGAACTCTCGTTTCTCTCATGCCTGGGCGGTTCCCCATTCTCACGGTAGGTTCATCTTCCTCACGCAGAGGTCGGATTATTCCCTCACGCGCCTGTTCATTCTCCCCATGGTTGGTTGCTCTCACGCCTGGTCAGTTATTCCTCACGCTCAGGCTGGGATTGTATGTTTGGTTCCTCCTCGCACACTGGTCGCGGCTCTTCCTTGGTTTGTGCACGCAGCAAGAAGGTAGAACGACCTCAAGGGCCCGATTTTCTCCTGGTATGTGCCCAGACCGTGGTTTTTAATCCACGATTTCTGCTTGCTGTTGATTTTCACCCACGATTTGGGTTGCTGTCATTTCTTCCATGACTGTTGGATGTTTCTGAGTTGTTTTCATGTTGTGAGCCATGCTCACTGATTTCGTTTTGGGACTGTGGTATTCCCTACGTTTTGTTGGCGGTGGTGCTCAAATTTGTTTTGGACCACCGCGGAATTCCAACCCGTTGGTTGAATTTCCCTCTGTCCACACTGATAGCTGGCCTCTCCTCCGTTTGTGGACTGTGTGATGTTGCCCAACCATTCCATTGACGAATTGTGAGTGCTGTTGGCTGAATTTTTTCCCTGTTTTGGGACTGTGGTTGTTGTTATCCTTCATTGTGAAATCGGGTTGCAGCTGAGTTGTTTTGGCCACATTAGGGCCAAAACCAACTCTGAGATGCCTTGTGGGCTTGAGCTATGCTCATTGTTTGTCAGGATTATCCCCGGTTGTGTTTCCTTCTTCACAGGGCTGTGAAGGGTGGTTTTGCTTCTGGTATGCAGTGGTTGTCCCCTTGGGATGTGTTGGCTTGGCCAATCTGTGAAGGCCTGTTAAACCCAGCTGTGTTGTTTTTCTGTTGTGTCCCCTTGACTATGTGTAATCCTGCAATTAACCCTTATCCTGAAGGAATCATGCCCAGCTCGGGGGTGGCAGTGTTGCTGAGAGGTTTATGAGAACGCTGGCCTATGGTTGGGTGGAACGTTGCAGCGACGTAGCTGGTTGCGGGCGAGTTCTTCATCAAAATATAAGTGTTACTGACTATTCCTTCTCTGCAATTATATTGATGACAAATGAATACTGATGAATAGGATCAATGCTGGAATGTATGTTTGTTTCTGCCGTGTAATTAGAGGATAATGCATCTGTGCATTCTTGTATGTTTGGCATTCCGGTTATGATGCCTGTTTAAGCTCCCCATTTCAGCATTTGATTTTTGATTATGTTCATGGGGCTGTTTGCCCGGTCGTGTTTGATGTTCATCGCGTCCTCTTTGCCCGGTTGAGGGACGGGGACGTGACAAAATGGTATCAGAGCGAAGGTTGCAGCAATGGGCCTCTATGGGCCAAGAAGAGGCAGTGACAGAAGGTAGAATCACCTTCTCTGATCAGAGTTTGACAGCAGCAAACTTCAAAATCGCCTTAGTGTTGACAGTAGTCAGAAGGCTTAGCAATTCTCGGTCCGCCGTTGCGGGTGTGAAAAGGATTCAGCCGCCGATGCAACAATGGAGCCAATTTTCGACGAAGGGAAATTTTGAAAAATTTCGGTCTAAGTGTGAGCGGTCGGGCCACTGGAGGAAGTGGAATTCCGCCGTTGCGGAGGGACTGGCAAAGTTGACGACCGTCGTTGCGGACGAATGGGTGAATTTTCCCGTCCGACCGTTGCGGAAGGGTTCACATATTTAACCTCCGACTATTGCAGAAGAATTCCAGAAGTGCCGTCGTTGCGAATGGCGGAGTGATCCTGCATCCGACTCGAGATCCGTCCGATCGCTGACGCCGCAGAAAGATTTCAAATTCGGCTAAGTATGGAACGGTCGGTCCATTCAAGGAAGTAAACTTCTGCCGTTGCGGAAGGATTGGTAAAGTCTTCCATCCGCCATTGCGGATGGTGAAGCAATCCTGCATCCGATGCGAGATTCATCTGATTGCCGATGAAGAAGAAATGTTGGAAAATCGAAAATTTGGCTAAGTGTTGGAGAAATCAGAAAGGAGAGTTGTCCGACGTCTGATGTTCCGAGAGTTGTCCGACGTCCGACATTTCGAGAGTCAGCCAACGTCCAACGTTGCAAGTGTCAAAGCAGACAAGCCGGCAAAGCGGGCGTTCGCTGTTACGGACGAGTTGGTGGAGTTTTTCATCCGCCGTTGCGGCTGCGGAAAGGTTTCGGTCGCCAATTCTACAGAAGAAGGAAGGATCCGGGTGAGCCGCCGTTGCGGAAGTGAAAGACATCCGAATTCCGATCCAAGATTCAGCCGACACCCGATGTGGAAAGTTCGTCCAAGGAAGAGCAGACGTCGAAAGGGTTGGAACTTCCATGGAGCCAACGTTGCGGCTAGGAGATTGATTTGGGAGCCGATTTCAACTATTCTCAAAGGGAATTTTCAGCTGTTTTTCAAGTGAATTTCAGGGCTGAGAAGGAGAAAAATGGCAGCGAGCTAATGCGCCAGATTGCGCGAAAATCAATAATTTACAAACAAACAAACAAAAAATCCCAGCCACAAGGGGGAAAGCCCCCCTTGACCCCCGTTGTACCTTGAGATAGTCGTTCTTGTGAGAAGGAAAATCCCGTGTTTTGGGCAAGAGTTCGAATCAGAGGGATTTCACAAAGGAGAAAAGGGATGCCGAAAATTCAGCTGCCAAAATGGCTCTGAGATCATTAGAAGAATGTGAAAATTCTACATTGTAGTGGTGTAATGAAAATGCAAGGATTTGGTGAAAGTATTCATTCTTGGAAGTGGTGTGGTTTTCACATCCGAGGTCGGAATGACGCATGTGAATAGGCGTTGGAAAGATTATCCAATGGGGAACGAGGATAAGTGACCAGAATCTAAGCATGGAGCAACAAAGTGCTAATGATGGCCATTGTTATCAAATGGACAAAGCTGGATAGTTGCATGCCCAGGGGCAGCAAGGACTATGAAGCCAACCAGCTGCTGTGTGGAAAAGGAATTCCATGAGAAGATGAAAGGCTTGAAAAGGGAAGTTCTCCTTAAAACCCTATCTTGCTGACTTTAACTACATTTCCTAAGTTTATGCTTGAAATGCATGAGGATATGTATTGCATGCATAGAATATTGCATGATTGATGAGAGTATTGGAAAATATATATAATGAACCACTAATGATAATCATTGTTTTGATGTTGGCATTAGTGGAAAAACCAATGATGACATGGACCCGGATGAATATGTTGCTGATGCTGATGAATGAGACCAGCAACCCTCTGGAGAAGGGATAAGGCAACAAGTCCATGACAAAAGTTGGTGAGAAAATGTGACAATCTCCTGCAAAGGACCACCACACTGGTCATGGAAAGGGTGTAAGTACGACCCATGCAGGCTGTCATGAATGTAGGATAGTCATGATCAAGTGGCTGCTAGAAATGCTCTATCGAAGAGCGAGG